>CM060063.1:47785530-48085530 GCA_030533445.1 Cyprinodon diabolis | reverse complement strand
CCAAAAAGAACAGAGAGATAGATGAGCTTAACGGAGTAATAAAACTTGCTATTCTTTTTGACATGAAAACTAACTCTAGGCTGGATTGTCACAAATACTAGCGGAATTACAAGCTTTATAACTTAATTTAAAAAGTTTTATCATTCTCTCTTTTATCTTCTTTCTTTAATCTTTTCTCATTTTTCCTGGTTTTCCTTTCCTGTTCTACTTACATTACAGTGTCCATATAATCTGTAATACTCCCTGCATAATTATATTAAAGCTATTTATATGCATAAATGAAATGGAACACTATGGCGATACGTACTGCTCCACTTGTGAAAGTAAAATCTGTTAGGCTCTTTTTGGCATCAAGACAATTGTTCTTATTGCCACATTGCCAGACAGGACACTGTAAAAAAAAAAAAAAAAAAAAAAAAAGTGTCAAACAATAAAAAAATCAGTCTTACCTCATTATCACTGAGGATTTCCTGGGAAATCAGCCACAATCTTCTCTGAATCTCGTCCACAAATGGATGGAGGTTTGATGAGCTGCTGCGACATGGTTTTAATATTTATCCAGATATGCTGATTTATCTTAAATATAAAGACTTGAAACATCTAGGGCAGCAACTAACGATTATTTTGCAAATCGATTAATCTGTTGATTATTTTTTTCCTTAA
Organism: Cyprinodon diabolis; assembly: GCA_030533445.1. Lineage (NCBI taxonomy): Eukaryota > Metazoa > Chordata > Actinopteri > Cyprinodontiformes > Cyprinodontidae > Cyprinodon > Cyprinodon diabolis. Next base: position 48,084,867 of record CM060063.1, on the reverse strand, counting down.
TCATCGAGGATTCTTTAATGAAGTTTTATAAGGAAAATTAAACCCGGTATAACTCAAAATGTTTCCACTTGTTGAGTTCTGGATAGAGCATATTGACCGACAAAAATAAAAAAAAAGTATCTTCAATGCAAAATATTTATATATATTTTTTCAGTCTTAGTATAGTTACTGCTCGAAGTTGTCGAGGCTCAGAACAGGGGACCCAGAATTCAAGACAGACAGACAGTCTGATTTCTCAAAAGCATTTATTTAAAAATGGTGGATCTGCAGTAACAGCAAGGACATCTAAGAAAGGAACATCTGCAGGAGGAAAGTTAATGACCACGTCAATCTGACGGAGGATGATTATGAACGTGTGAGTCACTAACCTGTTTAATAATTTAGTCCGTGCCCAGAGGACGAGATTGATTCCAGCCGGTCGGCTAACAAAGCGACATGGCGGGCGTCGCCACGAGTGTCCCAGACACTGTATTCCCAGAAGATGGAGAACAAACGGGGATCAGAACTGAGCAGACAAAGGAAGGCAGGATAATCCAGGGGGTGAAGCCAGAAGTTGTGTGGAGAACGTGCTCAGGATTCAGAACCAGGAGATCAGAGGTCGGAAAAGGAAATCCAGGTCAGTGACAGGAAGCAGTTCCAAGTTCAGTAAACAGGACCTTACATTGTGGAAGTAATTATGTTTTTTTTTTTCTTATACCTAACTCGATTTTCTGTCAGTGTGACGAAGATGCAGCAAACCAGCGGAATTTATATACGGCGGAACGCAGTTTGTTTTCAAATGCTTTGCTGCTGTCTGTTTGGACCTTTCTGAACATGTGCAGCAAATGGACTGATCCAATGTGGTCAGGCTCTGACGGGGAACGATTTTCCTGGCATTTTTTCATCTACACCGGCCCATTTAGGGCATTGTATTACTTCTTGAGCTCCTTCGGTTATTTACTGTCACAGGTAGGAGCTTCGGCCGGAGAGCAAGTATTGGGGCCGGTATGATTTAAGGAGTTAAGGAGGGCCGGCCCTCGCATGCTGAAATTAGGACCGGCCCACCGGGTAAATGCCCGCTATCACAGATGACCAGTCTGAGCCTGCATGTAGAAGACGCTGAAGGGGGGGGCTGAGACACATTTAATATTAGAAGCATTCTGATGGCATTTTAGCGAAAGGATTTTTATCACAAACATAATTAATGTGCACAAATAAGGAATAGTTGTATTAATGATAGTTGTAAACAGAGTTTTATGGGGCCACCAATAATTTCGGGCCCTTGGCAGCTACCTAGTAGCCTGGGTGCCATTCCGAACTTAGTCCCGCCCACAACATTTGAAGTCGGGAAGTTTGGTCTGGCATTGCTCAATAGTAGCGCGAGTATGCTAGCACAATATCTGGCGATCCAATCAAATTGTCAGGGCGGGCTTTATACGATGATGGACAGATGATCAACAGTAACCTAATCAACCACGTCACCAAAGCGCGCTTGGGTGACAACAACAATGGCTGCCGCCGGAGAGTTGAGGTGAGTAGATTCTGCTATTAGGTCTGTTCTAGAAGATATCGACAGGAAATTAATTTTAAAAGAGGAGCAGAGAAACGCGATCAAGGCTCATCTTCTTATTCTAGGCGTGAAACTGCACGCTTTGATTTTTGTTGACAACAACTATGCGTCGCTTAACATACGTCACGCACTCCGTTGCTCTTATTGGTTGTAGGTCTATCCAATTGAGTGCAGAGGCATTTTTTTTCCTGGTTCGTTCGAAACACGCCCCATAATCACAGCTCTATAGAGCAGCATCAGACTCATTCTGACTAGAATTGAGTAGGACTACGTCAGGCTAGCTACCTAGCATAGCCTAATAATAAATCCCCCCTACAATATTGTGAGCAGTTCATGAGGCTTTGCAAACAGAGCGCTAGCTTTTAGGTAACTTTTTCCATCCTGTGTTTCTGCAGATCATATTTTTATGTTCTGTTTTGAAATTTGACCTCCACTGGGAATGTAATACTGATCGCCCTTACAGACGCATTATTAGTACGCTCAATTTTAATGTCCCATCATAGACATGTTGAGGTTTTCTAGCATATACAGGGTTTATCTGAACAATTGAAGGTGCTTGTTTTATGACGTGGATGTAGATCCCACTGAAAAGCCTCTCTGTCTATAGGCATAATGGAGATAAGTAGACTACTAGAATACAAATCCTTTAGAGAGTAATCCCCAGAGAAAAAGGAAATTACTGCTCTTCAAGCTCCTGGCTACTTCGGCTCACTTTACTGCTTTCTACTGTTTTGTCACAAGATAAACTGCTATGTTTACTGGGGTCCTCAACCTTCACTTTAATGAATATTATGTTGCTTATCATAGTTGTTTGATGAAATGTGCATATTATTGTGTTTTTATCAGCATTTAAATATTGTATGGCAATCTTGCTCTTTAAATTGTTGTTACTCACAAGAAGTCACAAGAACTTCAGTGGCGGCGACGGGAGAGTTTATTTTCCAAACAACAAGGCCGCGTCTGCAAAATATCACGGTGACAGAGATGGATCTCGAGTTGCTAGACATTGAAGAGGAACAGGTTCTGTTAATGGAGTTGGCAAAAAACCGGTTAACCTTTTGTTGTAGTTGACCATTGTTGTTGTTCCTCAGTTTTTAAAAATGGCGCCCCCCGGCACCGAATGACCACACATAAAGCCGGAAAGGACCAATCACAGCTGCTTCTTGTCTGTGCACTTCCGCTTGAGGTCTGCGCGGGTTTGCGACCATCCGGCACATAGTCAGGATTCTTTTGAGGTGTGCGACCACGGTTGCAGAACCTCTGCGCATGGGCACACAGACAGATTTGACGGTTGCAGAGGCTATGCGTCATAAGCATAAATTGGCATTTAGACTGCTGGAGGACATAGGGACCCCTCTTTCATTATTCTGCTTCATTCTATCTCTATTCTCCCACTCTGCAGAATCTGTTAGTTCAATCTCTAACGTTCTGCTTTTTCTCATAGTAGCTTCATCTGGTCTGTTCCTGTTTGGCTGTGACTCCATCCTGGAGAGAAATATCAGCTGTGCTGCTGCCATCAACACCTTTGTTTCTAGATGTTGGAGCTTGGCCTGTTTTCCAGTGTAGTCCTGTTTCTCTGACCGTGACTAACTGGATGTCCTCTCTTCATCCTCTGACATGGGAGCTGGCTCGGAGCTCGTCTGCCTGGCTGTGTGTTTCCTGGACGGGGCCGCCTGTGGAGCTGGTTGACAGTTGCCTTTTGTATCTATGCTTCTTTTTCTATGTCTGCTTCTGTCTCCTTGAACCCCAGTGGGCCTCAGCAGATGGCCGCTCACACTGAGCCTGGTTCTGCTGGAGGTTTCTTCCTGTTCAAAGGGAGTTTTTCCTCTCCACTGTCGCTACAAGCCTGCTTAGTGTGAGGGATTGCTGAAGAGTCAATGAGTCGATGCAATCAACTGGTTTTCCTTAGAAAACTTTGAATCAATCTGACTGGATGATCTGGTGAACTGGAAAGCAGTGGTGTAGTCTGTGATACGCGGGTATACGCCGTATATACCCACTAGAAAAGCTTGTGAATTTCCGTATCACCACTTAAAAGTGCCCAATAATGCTGCGTTCACACCGGATGCAGCAAGTTTACATGCAAAGTTAATAGTTGACACGCGTCAAGGCCCGTCAAGGGCCGCAGTGCTTTTGAGCAGCAGGCGCGCGCGACTCACCGCAAACACGCTGCTGCTCGAGAAGCAAAAATTGAACTTTTGTTGCTCGACGCACCGCATCAACCAATCAGAGCTGCTGATCTGGGAGCTGGCAGGGTGACAGACAGATCCACTTTGACACAGAGCGCTATGATCACTCATCTGAAACAGTTTATTAACGCCTAAATTAACTGAAAATGCTGAAATCTGCCGACAAAGCGTGTTTGCTTTGTCGATCAGTATAAACGGGCCTCCTTCTTGAACCTAGGAAGTATGTGACAACATGGTTAAGAAACCACCGCTCTGCAACAGAAACAAGAAGACAAGTGAAACATAAGGAGCCTCAAAACAAACATGTCTGGAACATTTTATAGACATAGTTTTAACCTGCATAGTACTTCTGTACTTACATGTAGTAATTGATACTTAAGCATGTTTTGTTGTACTGTTTTATAGATTCTACGTCTTTTCAATACAAAGCCAACTGTAGTACAGTTTGTTGTTCATTGATTCAAATGTAAGCAACAGAGAAATTAAGCAATGTTAAATATGCTCAAAAAAAAAAAAAAAGGTTTCTTCCTGTTCAAAGGGAGTTTTTCCTCTCCACTGTCGCTACATGCATACTTGGTGTGAGGGATTGCTGAAGAGTCAATGACAAAATGCAAGTGAAAATCCTCGCCGCGAGCTCTTTCAGGAGGATCATGTCTTTCAAATCAATCACTGGATGCAATCATCTGGTTTTTCTAACCAATCTGACAGGATTGTCTCTGTATTGAATTGAATTGCTCTGACTGGTTTCAACTGATTTCAGTTGTCATTTTGTTTACTCATGTTTTTTTTATTTAGACCTTTTGATATAACTTCTGATTTTTCTTACTTTTTACATTTTTTTTTAAGAGTGTGAACATAGCTCCAAAGTAATTTTAATCTCATGTCTTTTGACTGTCTCAGTCTGAGCTACAACACACAGCTGCCATTAGTGTCACATCCATGTCGCTGCTCAGGAAATAGATGGTATAATCACCGGCTTCACTGAGCCTTCAGGCTTATCTCTAACTGGCTCCATTCCCACCCCCCCTTTAGGAAAACCCACATAGATAAAAGTCATCAAAATGAGTTAGTGTGCCACTTCCAGTGTAGGAAGTTTGGGGTATGGGGAGAAAAATTATAAGAGCATGTTTCAGTGGGCTGTTTCTGAAAAGCTGTGGTGATAATTAGGGTGAAAGTGAGTCATGCTCCCCTTTAGAAACTCAGGTGGGCTTGGTGTTATGAATATATGTCATGAACCGCTGCACTGGAGCTGCGGCTCTATTTGAAGGTCAAGAGCAATGATACGGAAAATGTTTATAATTAAAATCAGTCTCTGGATTGTTCCAATAATATGCTAAACCAGACATCATCATGTTGCTCTCTTGTTGCTGACACGACCTTTAAAATATCCTCATAGTATCAGTAAAACAAGGACAAGGCTTGAATTTAAATCTTGGGTGTCTGAACGGACATTTCTATGTAGGATCATTGTATGGAACAGTGAGTGTCTGACAGACAATTTATCTAAAACCCTAATCTGTCATGGTCTTGGTTCTGTTATGCTTTACTTTGCTCCTTGTATTCTAGTTTTATTGGTTTAATTCCTTTTTTGTTGTAGTTTCTAGATTTATGTTAGTTTTCATGTTTTTCTGTTGCCCTCTTGTGTGTGTGTGTGTGTGTGTTCCTTTCCCCCTGACTTCCTCGCTGTCTCCTCTCACACCTCCTCCTTATCTGCTCGTTAGCCCTGCCTTTGTCTCATACAGCTACATATACTCTCCCTCTGCTGTCACTCTTGGTTGGTTCCTCGTCGTTGCTGGATCTCAATGCTGTTTTCTTCCTACCTCGTCTCCGCCTTGCTCCTCGTGATTATTTTCCCTGATGTCTCCATGGTTCTGGTTGGGTTTACGTTATTAGTTGGTTTTTTGGATTCCTGTCTTTGTTTACTGTTTTTTCCCCATTAAACTGCAAGAAACCTCCTCAGCCTCTCTGCCTCTGCATTTGTGTCCGCAAACCTCAACCAAACCTTGACATAATAAATATATTATTTTCTCTGTTATTTCTGCTACATTTATTATTATACCAAGATGTCTTATCAAAGAATTTTGTCATCTGCTGGTGAAGATTTTCAGTCCTCCAGGTCATAGTCATTCCGAAAAAGGTGAAAAACAATCCTCTGGACTTTGTTTCCAAGTTTGAAGACGTTTCTCTTCCATCCAGGAAGATTTTCAATTCAAAATGTCAGAAATAGCGTTTAGTTCCAGGTTTTATCCAGCAGCCCAACAAAGCCTGGTTTTAGTTTAGAAAACATGCAAATAGAAACGGATGAACGGGTCCCCCCCTTTGGAATGGGGGTCGTTTGGCTTCTTTGTTAGCCTGCAATGCCCCATACCTGTCTATGTCTCTGAAAGGGGGATCGTTAAAGGGAATAGTTGGCCTGGATGAACAGGTGAGGTCTTCTGTTCTCCTGTAAAGGGGTTGGAGCTGCGATGAGAGCGGGAAGGAATCAACTCTATCGCTGCATTGTTGGTTTTTGAAAGCTGAGTCCCCCCCCCCCCCCCCCCCATGTTTAAGGTTGGTTTTGTTATTGACCGTAGGTATGCTGGTCTGACTGGTAGGGGTGTAAATCACATCCATCATGGCGATTCGATTCAGTATCGATTTCCTGACCCAACGATTCAATTATTGTGGATAGTCAAGAATACACCACGATTCGATTCGATTAATCGATTAATCAGTTAATTTTTTTAATTTTTTTTTTTTTTTTTACACCTTACAGGCTAAACAAAGTTTCAAGTTTGAAATAAATCAATGAAAGCTGTAATATCGTTAAGCATTTTTTTTTAGAAACAACAGCAAATAACAGAAGCAGAAAAGTTGCATCAAAAAATACTGCAAAAATACTGCAGAAAATCAGTGCAATGAGTTCAATGCGATACCTCGGCTCCAGACGTCCCGCCCCCTCCACAGACGCTCCGCTGCTCCTCTCCTGAATTGTAGCTGACGGCAAACAGTGCCGCAGACAGGAGGCCGGCTTGTTTTGTTCTTATGACCGAAATTCCGGAAAACAACTCGTGAAGTTTGACCCGCTAGAAGAGCGAGGTGCGCGAGAACGCTGGAGCCTTTTTCCACCTGGATCTCCACTCTTTTTGGCCCTCATGTCCCTCCGTCGTCGGACTAAACTCGCCCCCACTTCCTCGCCGCCTCGACCGTATCTAGACCCACAGCGTGTAGCGCAGACCACGCTTCAATATTGAGCATAATTTAGAAATGTCTGCATCAAGCTTACTGCAACACACTGCTGTAAGAGTATAACCAGGAAGCGCGGTAGGAGGGCAAAATAGGTTTAGCGCCACCACAGCACGGGAGCAGAATTACATCCAGGAGCAAATGGATAAAAATAGACCGGAGGAAAAAAAAAAACATGAATCGATTCTCTTGCGGACGGATCGATGCATCGGATCGTCGGCTTTTGGATCGATGCATCGATACAAAACGATTATTATTTACACCCCTACTGACTGGGTATGCTGGTCTGACTGGGTATGCTGGTCTGACTGGGTATGCTCATCTGACAGGACACCGAGTTTGAGGGGTTGATCAAAGAAAATGTCTTGGTCATGTTTAAAAATGATTGATTGAAAAAAAATCATGACAAAGGTAAAAAAAGGTTAATGCAGCCTGAAAGCTAAAAATGTGTTTGGTATGTTCCAGAATTAAAAACCTAGTTTTTTTTTTTCATGGTGACAAACTCTACCATATCTTTGTATAGAAAACCTCCCACTTTTTCAATGATTAAAAGGAGGTTTATCTGGTTTCTCCTGATCAAGGATCAGCCTTTAGGCCACTAGAAAATCCAGGAGCTTCTGTGTGCAGCAGCCTCCCTTCTATAGTCCGTCACAGGGCAGCTCTGGCCACAGCTCGCCTCCATCAGTGAAGCATAAACCACTTTTCTGCAAATCATTTAAAGAAGGATAAGACCAGAACAAATGACCTGTCTGTATCCACATTTTGCACCATGACTTAAAGTGTTTTATATATTTTTTTTATTCATTTATGTCAAATTTAAATAAAGTCAACCCCACTTTATTCCTTTGTAACATGAATATCCCATTATTAGCTAAGCAACCCTAGTTGGTTGTCTCTTTGTATCACTGTAGTTATGTAATCTCTTAACTCCAGCATGTCTGTCCTACTTTTTGGAGCATCCAGTTTGAAAATCTGGAGCAAAGTCTCTACCACTTAGAGGCAGTACTCAAGATGAGGGGGGTGGTGGTGGTGGCATCCCCCCCTGTTACTATACTTTACTCCATTGCTTATTTTTCTTCCTACTTCTGACTTCTACTCATTACATTTTCACACCAGTATCTGTACTTTCTATTCCTTACATTTTTAAAACAAACGTTAATCGTTACTCTTGGCTTCGGTTTAATGTTTCTAAATATTTATTTCCCGTCATGTGCTCCATCCGATGCAGATCATTGGCTCCACCCACATCTAGTGAAAACTAGTGTGATTGGATGAGTCGTATAACGCAAACACTCATTGGTTAGCTAAAGGAAATCATCAGAAGCAAGCAGGTGTTCTTCAAACTGCTAACGTGAATTGTCTATGCCATGCTACGATGTGGGATTCAGAAAAAGATGCTGAAAAATCTGAAAGGCCGGACACAGGCGAGAGCGTATCGGGAGACGGAGACCAACCAGACCTCCCTCATCCTTGGCCCTATCTCAGAGAATTTATAGAAATAGTCGTAAAATTGAGCTTTTAAAGGTTACTTTATACTTTAAGTACTTTTACTTGAGTAAAGAGGTCAAGTTGATACTTCAACTTTTACCAGAGTGTTTTTGTTTTTTTTTCTTTTTACAGTGTCCTCTGTGGCAATAAGAATAATTGTCTTGATGCCAAAAAGAGCCCAACAGATTTTACTTTCACAAGTGGAGCAGTACGGCTATCGCCATACTGCTCCACTTGTTTCATGCATATAAATTTGCTTTATTATAATTATGCAGAGAGTTTTACAGTTTATATGGACACTGCAATGTAAATAGAGGAGAAAAACAGAAGAAAAAGGAAAAAAGAAAGAAAAAGAAGAGAAAAGATGAAAGAAAGAGGAGATAGAAAGGAGACAATGACAAAACATTTTCAGTCTGCTTCATCGCCTGTAACGAGATGAAAAAAGAACAGCACAACCGAAAGACACGGTACAAGACATACAATAAAGCAACACCTTGAAACTATCGCTAAAGTAGTATTATTAAGTCTGACATGTACTGTACCAAAGTGTTTTTTAATGGCAGTATTTTTACTTCTACTTAAGTAACGAATGTGTGACACCACTGGCCCCTTCTTAAATGACCTTAGGCTATATATGCTTAAAAAAAAATAATAATTCCACCATCTCCCTTCTTTTTTTACAAATAGACTATTGCTTAGAGATGCCTAATATCTCAGGGTCTTTATTTCCATCCCTGAAGCGCCCAGTCAGACTGGAATAGTTTGAAGTAGCTTTATTCTGCTGTGAACATTAATTCTGTATTTATAAACAAGTTTGAAGAGTTATAGCTGTTTGTATTTTATTTTTTATATTTGTATTTTTCATGTTAAAATTCTTACTGTTGTGTTTTTAGGTAGACAATATTAAGATCTGTCCAGGGACCACAGATGAAAAATAGCCTTTTGGCTAATTCTGGTACATTTGCAGGAATGCTTATTAATGTACCCTGTCAAATAAATAATAAATCTGTATCAATGTGGCTTTGATTCTTAGTTTATTAGGATCTCTGCTTGTAGCTGTTTTTATATGATTTAATACTTTAACTTGGATTGGTGTGATGAGCAGGGCTCCATTTTGCCACCATGACTTAACCCTATAATGCCAAATGTATCGTATTTGATACATACGGTTTCTGAAATGTTTTGCGTCTGACACCTTTTGCATAATTTAATGGTAAAAACTTTGCTCAAAATCCTATTGTGCACAATCAGATATACCTGATAACAGAGGGCAGAAGACTACACAAAAAATAATCTTGACTTATCGCATAGTAATAAATTATTTATTTAAAAAAATGTATTTCTGTTTTTTCTTTTTACATATTTTGTTAAAAGGCTAAATAAGGACTTCAAAACAAAAAAAAGTAATTGTCTGTTTTGTTTTATTCTTGGATCGGGCTTTAAAGGGTTAATGTGGTTTCTGCCTTTGCCAGAAGTGCTCAGTTAAAAAAAACAGGGATGGGGCCCCATTTCTTACTCCATTCGCCTTTTACAGGCTGAAAAAACCAGGCACTATTCCTGGATTTTTGTTAAAAATAATTCTAATGGGGCTATTTGATACTATTTATATTTATTCTCTATGATCTTATTATCATTTATGTTTTTGTATTTGCTTTTGTTTTAAAAGTATTGTAGATAAAAAAAAAGGTTTATATTTCTTTTTAAAGAACTGTGATTTACTTCTCTACTTTCTTACTGAAAAGTTTGCACCAATAGGGTGATTTCCTGAGAAAAGTTCACATATCGTCAAACAACAACCATCTGAAAGAGGATTTATCTCTCAGGTCATGCGTGGGATTATTTATAATTTTTTTGACAAATTACATGTAGGTCACCTGCTTTAAATTGCTTGTTAGGCAGAAATTTAATTTCTCCTCCACTGGTCGACTTTCTTTTAATGGTTTCGAAGACAGGTAGAAGGTAGAAGAGACACAACATCTGCAGATATGCAGAAAGACTTGCATGTTATTTTAATTTCCTTTGTGCACCTCTACTCCCCCCCCCCCCCCCCCCCCCCCGCAGGCATGCACACCAGCATCAGCGAGATCCTGAGGGAGAAGAGCCTGAAGCCGTCTCGCCGCAGCCTGCCCTGCCTGGCTCAGAGTCAGACACATCCCATCAACCTCAACCACTTCCTGTCTGTGCCTCTGAGCCCAGACCCCAAACCAGAAGTGGACGACCTAAGTCAGAGCATCAGCACGTCCTGCAGCCTTCTGCCACCACAGTCAGGCAAGTCTAAAGATTATCCGACCCAGTTCAGCGGTTTGCATAGAAGGGATTTCATATCACAAAGTGTTTTTTTTTTCTTTTTCCTCCAATAAATGAATCAACGCTGCTCATGTCTGGACTTTCACTTATTTAGTTGTATTGCCTAAATTTATCTTTTCACGTTAAATCAATTCAATTCAGCTTCTATATAGCAACACATTCACAACACATGTTACCAGATCATCCAGTCAGATTGATTTAAAGTTTTCTAAAAAGAAAAAGCAGAGAGCAGAACGTTAGAGATTGAACTAAGAGATTCTGCAGAGTGGGAGAATAGAGATAGAATGAAGCAGAATGATGAAAAAGGGGTCCCTATGTCCTCCAGCAGTCTAAGCCTATAGCAGCAGAACTATAGAGATAGCTCAGGATAACCTGAGCCACTCTAACTAGAAGCTTTATCAAAAAGGAAAGTTTTAAGCCTAGCCTTAAAAGTAGACAGGGTGTGTGCCTCACGGACTAAAACTGGTAGTTGGTTCCTGAAATCAAACTTGATTAGTAGTTTTCTTTGCATGCAGACACAAGAGTTTGCTGTTTTATAAGTTTATGCATGTATAATAGTCAGGAAGTACTGAAGAACATCTGTTTGCACCTCAATTTAAACATAGTCTTAGTGCTCTCATCTGTGTTTCTTCTTGACGCTGCGTTGAAGTGGAACATAGCCGGCAGCTGCTCATGCATTATACTGACATAGGAAGCACACGTATTACTGATTATATTAATCCTGCAGGGCTTCTGCAGAACTTGTTGTAAAGTCACAGCTGTCTGCTGCGCTTTCAGATGAAGTGAGATAAAGCAGCAAAACCAAAGGAAAATAAAACATTTGTGCACTTAGGAGTTAAATGGAGCTGCCTGTATAAAAGAAAAAATATTCACGTCTTTATAAATTTTATGACATAAGTGGCAGTGAGAGATCTATTTCTAGCACCTGTGAGATCTAAAAATACCATCTGAGGAAACATTTTTCTTGAGTGCTTGCAGGAAGAATCAAGCAGAGTTTCCAGTTTGGTCATTTCTCAGAAAAAAATGACATGCTGTGACAATGTTCAGCCCCACCCCATCACAGAGGAACGAGGGACCTACCCGCTCCAGCCGGTGAACAATACCTCCTTAACGACCGACCCTTAACAATCATAGACAGGTTCAGATATTACAGGCTAACGATGGAACCAAACGACCCATTCATCGGTTACCATTTGCATGTTTCCAAGCGATACAAGGCCTTGTCCATATAAGACTCAAACTCACTGCGGATCCAGACATTAGAATTGAGAAAGCTTCCTGGAGAGGTGGAGAAACGTCTTCAAATGTTGGAAACCAAGTCCAGTGGATATTTTTTGAATTTTTACGGAATGATGTGTCTAGTAGTTCCCATTGATTTAGATTGTAAAGCGGGGAGAATGGCGCTAGGCTAACCGTACCGTGACGTCACTGCTGGAAGATGGCAGGAGGGAGGGGCTACTATATTTGGGTAAAAATGGCTGCGCTCAGACTCAGTGATTTTTAATGATTAACACTAAATTCATGAAATCACTGCGACTGTATAAGTTTTAGGTATAGATAATGATCCATTGATTATTCCTTGCTGACTGGACTTTTCCTTTAAAAAAAGGCATCTTGCTGTTTTACAGACATTTTCTACAGACAAGTTTTATTAGCAGTTTTCATTTTAAATCTCATAAAAAGACAGCAGCTGCACATAATAAGTTGATCTAATATTGCTATGATCCATCTGCCTGAGGTTACAATAATAGATTGAATATATCTGCAGGTACAGATGTTTCATTAATCAGATCCACTTGTCTGCAAAGTTATTGCCATGGTGAGCCAACTGGGTTTAAAGTTGATGTTTCCTTTACTGTATGGGTTTTTGGATCTTTTTCTTGAGGTTCTTCTTATTTTCTTCCCTTTCTCTTTTGAACTTAATACAAACAGAAGCATGTAATGCTAGGACAATATCCACCCCCTGAAACACACGACCCCATGGAAAAAAACCAACAAAATCTTGTTGTTTGAACAGTGGGATGTTTTAGAATGTATTTATCAGATAAATTGAGGATTGGGATGAGAAATATTGCCATAATTCTAGTCTTTAGAGGAATCGCTGCAGCCCTACAGCTGGTAAAAGGCTGGGGAATTCATTTTAATAAACTCCCTGCACTCTCTTTCATTTCTCTCTAGAGACATTTGATTATACTTTTCATTTTGCACATCTGGAAAACATTGTGGGAATTTAGTCTTTCAAGTCTTGTTGCCATTTGGAAAAACACTGATTTAATTTCTTTAACTGAGCTTTTGTTATAGGTTACTTACCCTATTCTTTTATTAGATTTTTAAAGGTATTATTTGGATCTTTCGTAGTAAATAGCTTTCAAGGTATTATGAATCAATTCTATTCAGTTTATTTCTATAGCTCCAATTCACATCATGTCATCTCAGGTCACTTTCCAGTTCACCAGATCATCCAGTCAGATTGATTCAAAGTTTTCTATCTAAGGAAAACCAGCTGATTGCATCGACTCATTGACTCTTCAGCAATCCCTCACACTAAGCATGCTTGTAGCGACAGTGGAGAGGAAAAACTCCCTTTGAACAGGAAGAAACCTCCAGCAGAACCAGGCTCAGTGTGAGTGGCCATCTGCTGAGGCCCACTGGGGTTCAAGGAGACAGAAGCAGACATAGAAAAAGAAGCATAGATACAAAAGGCAACTGTCAACCAGCTCCAGCTCCACAGCTCCGAGCCAGCTCCCATGTCAGAGGATGAAGAGAGCACATCCAGTTAGTCACAGTCAGAGAAACAGGACTACACTGGAAAACAGGCCAAGCTCCAACATCTAGAAACAAAGGTGTTGATGGCAGCAGCACAGCTGATATTTCTCTCCAGGATGGAGTCACAGCCAAACAGGAACAGACCAGATGAAGCTACTATGAGAAAAAGCAGAGAGAGCAGAACGTTAGAGATTGAACTAACAGATTCTGCAGAGTGGGAGAATAGAGATAGAATGATGAAAAAGGGGTCCCTATGTCCTCCAGCAGTCTAAGCCTATAGCAGCAGAACTATAGAGATAGCTCAGGATAACCTGAGCCACTCTAACTAGAAGCTTTATCAAAAAGGAAAGTTTTAAGCCTAGCCTTAAAAGTAGACAGGGTGTCTGCCTCACGGACTAAAACTGGTAGTTGGTTCCACAGGAGAGGAGCCTGATAACTTACTTCTAACTTTCCAGTAACAGAAAGAGCTGAAAACTTGATAAGATTTTGTAAGAACTAAGACTTTTTGGTGGACTGAGAAGCTCACAGCTGGGAGGCTTCCTCTGTATTAGTACATTTATGCAAACAAATAAAAGGTTCTCAATCTCAAACTGCCCCATTAGCTGCAAACTGTCAGTGTGCTTTAAATATGCCAGTAGTCAAGGAAAAGGTTTGCTTATCCTATAGGATGTTATTTCCGCATTGGCAAGGGGGAGGGGCTTCCTTGTGCTTTTGCAATCTAGGAGTAGTTAGACAATGTACCTGGCCCCAATCTGCTAAAATAACTGATTAGAAAAGGAGCTTTGCATCATGGTGTTACTAAGCTAAGGTAAGAAAACATAGCTTTGTAAAGTTAAACCTTTATATAGTTGAATCGCAGCTTTGTCAGGTTTTTCAGTTAAGGAAGCAGCAATAACCTTAAAGTTGCATCCACGCTTAGGCTTAGACTAGCCTTAGAGACTTAGACAGTTTTTGTCATTTTGGACACAGTGTATACAAAAAGAAATTTCGTTCAGTACAGCCCTCAAAACATTTCCATTTCTAAAGTGCAGCAGTAATGAAATGTAAACATAAGACTGATATGATTTACAGTTTCCAACATCCAACATTTTGTTTTTTTAAACCCCAGTTTATACAACATTAAGTATTTTGACAGCGGTGGTGAAGAAGATGTTCTGGAATCTGCCTCTTCCCAGAGGGCAGCAGGGAGAACAGTCCATGGTGGTGGGGGGGGGGGGGGGTCATTGATGATGTCATGGGCTCGGGACACGCAGCGCTGGGATGAAATGTCTTTAATGGAGGGAAGAGGAGCCCCCATGATCCTCTCTGCTTCCAGTCTGAGGCGCTGCAGCCTCCACACCACACAGTGAGACAGCTGGTCAGAACGCTCTCTATGGTGCTTCTGGAGAAGGTGGGGAGGATGGGGGGGGGGGGGGGGCAGGTGGGCGCTCCTCATCCTCCGCAGGAAGTCCAAGCGCTTCTGGGCCCTTTGGACCAGTGAGGTGGTGTTTCCAGTCCAGGTGAGGGTGTCTGTGATGTTCAGACGACCTCTGCACATCTGTTTTCTTTGCTATATGGAGACATTTCTACCAAGTTGTTCCAGGGCTTAGCGGGTATTAGTGCTCACTTTTTCACTTTGTTTTTTTATCAGTGCAATTTCTGGCAGTAGAAGGGGGAGTGGTGGCCTAGTGTGTCAGGAAACGAGGACAGATGGACCCAGTATTCAAGGCGAGACAGTCAGTAGGAAAGTTCAAACGTTTATTAAATAAAACAAAACAAAAGTGGAGCTGTGGCTCGCGGTCACTGCAGGCGGGGGGGGCGGGGCGCGGCCCAATCTCAGACACTCTAGGGAGGAAACACAGGTAAGTGACCACGATAAACTGATTTATGATTATCTGGGTTGGTCACTTACCTGGTTTAACAGTCCAGACCACGAGTGTCCTCAGTGCTGCAGTCCCAGAGGTGATGCTGGAAGCTGATCCTGGTGAGGGATCCAGATCAGACAGGAACAGACAAACAGGCAGGATCCAGATCAGGCAGGAACAGGTGGCAGGACCCAGACTTCCAGGCATCCATTGGCTTCCAGGAGGGTTCAGAGTCTGACTGGGACCAGAAGCATGACCAAGTGGTCACGCACAGGAGCAGACAGAATCAGGTGCAGACGGGCAGGCACAGTGGAAGAGGGTAGCCGAGACAGGACGTAGGAACCGAAACTTGAAGCAGGACTTTAAACTGGTCTCCTCCTGGAGCCAGGCTTACTGGATAAAAACTGAACCTCCCCCCATAATGAGCCAAAAACCCAGAGGACTCTGCGGGGGAGGAACAGTGGACAATCAGGAGACAAGACAAACACTAAAACCCTCTCTCCACTGGCAGCTAGGATCCAGGACATGAACCAAATACAACTGAACAGAAAGACTGACAGAAAGACAAGCAATGATCTGGCTCTGAATGCTCAGGCTGAACTGAATAAAACCAAGAGGAAACAGGTGAGAGGAATAAATTATAATTGAGGCAGGGAGGGAAAACGACAGGTGAGAGGAATTACTAATTAAGGGAGAGCAAACAGGCCAGATCATGACATAGTGCTTAGGGCATAGAGTTTGGAATCCTGATGTCACGGGTTGTTTGAAGGTTTTTATGAGGACCCAAATGCAGAGGCTGACAGGCAGGGGTGAATTCTTAAAAGGTTTAATGGAGATCAGGCAGCAAAACAGGAATCCAAAAATCCAACTTCAAAATGTTAAACAAAAACAGGTATCCAAAAAATCCGACATAAACATAAAAAACAAACCAGAACCATGGAGACATCAGGGGAAAACCATCAAGGAGCCATGGTGAGAAAAGGTAAGACGAGGAACCAGCAAAGAGGGACTGCAGAGGGAGTGTATTTAAGGCTGACTGAATAAAGGAGCTGATTAGGAGCAGGTGTGACGAGAGCTGATGAGGAAGCCAAGGGAAAAGAACACAAGGGGGCAACAGAGGACAGACAGAAAAACCTAAGCAACTTAAATGAATCCAGACACAAATAAAGCTAGAAAACAAGGAAAAACCTGGATGAACTTGAAACTGAAAACTTAGAGAAAAACAACAGAATCAAGATTGTTACGCCTGAGGTTCTGAATTCAAGTCCCACTCCCACAGACTGGGTCCCTGAGCAAGACCCTTAACCCACCCCCACTGCTCCCTGAGCACCCCACAATGGCAGCCCAATGTTCTCCAAGGGGATGGGTTAGATGAGTGAATTTCGTTACTCTGTACTTGTGACAATAATGACAAAAAAAAACAAACCTGGAATGGCTCCTGGATAAGAACAGCTGATCAAAATGTTGTGAACTTCATTTTTTAAACTACCGTCTGAAGTGTTTAACTCTTCTGTCTGTGCTGCAGTGTTTGATCTGTAATAAAAAGCAGTTAAAACGGTCAATGTTCCACCAGTTTAACACTTGGTTTTAGCGCTGCAGCTCTGTGGGTTACAGCCAGATGGTCTGATAGCTGCAAATATAGGCTTGATTAGATCAATTAAAAGGCTGTTAAACATGAAATGAGAGATAATCTGTGCTGCTCTTTGACATCCTCCATTTCCCATGTTCAAGCAGTTACTCTCTCGTATTGACAGATTCTTTAGCACAGGCAGGTTCACCCTTAACAAAAAAACATAAGCCCTTAAAATAATCCATAAAAGAAAATCTTAAACATGTTTTTTTTCTTTGCTAGATTCAGTGTTGCTTTAAAGGAAACTTGGACAGTTATCTTCTTGGGCTGCAGGTCCTTCCTTTGCTCTGTCAGCTTTAAGAAACAGTTTGCTTGTGGACATAATAGGGGAGAAGATAAAGGAGACTTTCATGCTTTTTCTTACAAGCTGACAGTCTACTGGGATTCAGATGAAATATATATGACATCCTGAGATCTAAGCACAGCAGTAACAGTGCAACGTCTCCCTTTCTAATCGAAGAGTTTTGTTTCTTTCTTGTTGAAGTCACTTTAATCGACTGTTCAGCTTTGGTCTGCAGGGCTTGCTTCTTTGGAGATTGCAATTAATAACATTTATTGCCGCTGTATGTTTCAGTTCTTAGTGTCTATCTTGTCAAACCATTCAGAGTTTACTTCAGTAGCTTTAATAAACATACATTTTATTAAATAAAATTGACCTGTGCTTTTATCCTCATCCAGTTTATGGCACAGTTTCTTGTGAGCCATGTTTCATATTAAAGAACAGAAAACATAAATACACCTTAATATATATATTTATTTATGTTTCTTTTTGTTCCAGCCTCAAACTGGAAAGTATTTCATTGGGAAAATAGCTTATGTTTAAGCAGAAGGAAATTGTCTTTGAAAAATAAGAATATAAACATTCTAACATGCATATGCAGACCTGTTTCAGTCAGTGATGCTCGCTGTGCCCCAATGACGGAAAAAAACCTCCTGGACTAAGAGGGCATAAGATGAGATGCAGGGGGAATTTTACCGAACCGTGTAGAAGACATTTTAAGTTGTATTTATGGCTTTGCAATATGACTGAAGAAGGATCTATCACAATCAACGCTTTTTCTTAGCAGTCCATATTGACAATTATTGATTTTTTTTTTTTTTTTACATTTCAAATAAAGACCAGGTAAAAAAAATGAATGAGCGAAAAATTCTCTCCACTTTAAAAACATAAAGCATATTCACAACCCTGTACCCGCTCCCAAGAGGGAAGGCCTATTAAACCCGTGCGAGAGCGTGCACAGGCCCATGTCTCCTCGTGCACGCTCTGATTAAAAGGTGCGGTTTGCATCACTCATACAAGATTTGCAGTTTTTCCACTATGTCAGACTCACCACCAGTAAGTGACAACGGTGACGAGCGCGCAGGACAGCCTTACGTAAACATTTCACCAGAATGATTGACAATTAGGAGGACCAAATATTTAGATGATCCACCCAGAAAATAAATCTCCTCCACCAGAATTAACCCAATGTGGGAAAATAAAGACCTTTTCTATTCTATTCTTTTCTACTCTATACCTTTAATAAAGGTATATTTTTGCCTAAAAACAACTGAAAATAAACATCTCTGAAGTTTATTTTCAGTCATATAAAGGGAAATTTATTATTTCGTAACCAATAATGTTTGCCCACCATTACTGTCCAAACTGATCGATCTGTTTTGACATGCAATGATTGAATTGGTATCTTTATATCGAACATGCAAGAGAGAGAAAAAAACCCCCAATGTTTAAAAACATTGGAAAGAGAAAGAAAAAAGTACCTTTCTTTCCTGAGTTAATATATAGCTCGATTACATGTGCGAGAAGGAGTAGGATTCATGGCAAATGGAGGACCACAAAGCTTTCCCTTTCCTTAGTTTTTGCTCCATTAGTGTTTTGTTTACTTGCATTCAGAATGTGAAATTTTTAATCAGAAAAAATATATTTATAAATAGAAGCAACTTAGACTCATTATCGGTGGAATTACAACCCCGTACTGTTTTATATCTTCCTCATCTGGCTCTGTCGCCAAATGATAACGTATTTGGTTTCTCTACAGCAAATGTCCCAGCAGGTGAAAGGAGAGCTGCAGAATCAGAATCAGGTTTATTGCCATTGTTAGTGAAGGAGTTCACAAACTAGGAATTTTTTACGGTACAATCGTGCAACATGAAACATATAATATGGAATAGGTAAATAAAATTATAAAAATATCTAAAAACACTGTGGGTATAAGGCATGCAATAAAAGAGCTGCAAACTTCCAGCTGCAGATTTAATGGAGATTACCTGAAAGTTTTTGATTTCCAAATCTAACTATGTCGATTTTTTTTTTTTTCAGGTCATTGTCATTCCAAAAAAATAAAAAATAATCCACTGTAGTTTGTTTCCAAGTTTGAAGATGTTTCTCTTCCATCCAGGAAGCCTTTTCAATTCAAAATGTCAGAAATAGCGTTGAGTTCCAGGTTTTATCCAGCAGCCCAACAAAGCCTGTTTTTTTATTTCCCTGTAAAGGGAACAGAAGACCTATTCAGCCAGGCCAACAATTCCCTCTAATGACCCCCATTTCAGAGACATAGACAGGTATGGGGCATTGCAGGCTAACAAAGAAGCCAAACGACCCCCATTCCAAAGGGGGGGACCCGTTCATCCGTTTCTATTTGCATGTTTTCTAAACTAAAACCAGGCTTTGTTGGGCTGCTGGATAAAACCTGGAACTAAACGCTATTTCTGACATTTTGAACTGAAAAAGCTTCCTGGATGGAAGAGAAACGTCTTCAAATTTGGAAACAAAGTCCAGAGGATTGATTTTTTAACTCATTACAAGATATAGAGTTTGGCCTATTTCTTAAAAGAACTATTCTTGGATTTATTGTTAAATGTATATACCATATAGATCAATGTAGGCCTGCGAAAGCCCACTTTCTTATCACGCTCTAATCAATGAGTCTGAGTAAAGTGCAAAATAATGGTGGAATAAAACTGAAAAAAATATATATAATTGAAAATTGCATAAAAGAGATGCTGCTTTGCTGACACCACATTTAAACAGCATGTTTTCTCTCCTTGGGATCTAATTTCAATGTTTGTGGACAGATTACCAAAGTACTGAGATGAGCAACAAACAAATGCTTAAAGCAGAAAGGAGGCTTTAAGTGCTTTGCTCATTTTCTCATTGATTGTGTTTTGTTTCTGTGCAGCAGAGGATGTCAAAGACGGCTACATGGAGGAGACTGAAACGAGCGCAGATGAACCCAAAGCAGATCCAACATTTCTTCTACAGAAGCCGGTCAGCCGGGCTAAATTAGGGACGCGGGCAGACTCTGTTCAGGTACGGCGCTTCCAGCTGCAGGTATTCTTTCATCCAATCCTCTACAAGCATTTATGGAAAAAGTGACAGTTATGTGATGCATTAATTCTGCAGGGGAAAAAACAATCAGACTCTTCCGGACTGTTTTTCCGAGATGGAAAAAAGAGAATCGATTACATCTTGGTTTACAAGAAGTCCAGCCCACAGGTGGAGAAAAGGTGCACGTTTGAGAAGAATTTACGAGCCGAGGGTCTCATGTTGGAGAAGGAGGTGAGCATTTCCAGCCCTTTACCTCTTCTATTCTAAACACCACAGTGTCAAATTTCTCCTTTGACTTTTTTTTTTTATCAAAGCCCTCTTTGACGAACAACGACATCATGTTCGTGAAGGTCCATGCTACCTGGGATACACTTTGCAAATATGCAGAGCAGATGAACATCCGCATGCCTTTCAGGTAACTTTACTCTACAGACCTTTATGTGTTTACAGTAACTGATAACTGTGTCTAACTTTAAACACATTTGTCTGTTTATTTTAGAAAGAAATGCTACTTCACTGACTGGAGGAGCAAAACCCTCGGCAGGTGAGGAGAATTACCTGACATTTGTGTTTTTTTTCCTCTTCGATTTAGAGATTTGATGCACAAGCTGAAGGTACATTTTTAAAATCTGGAGAAGTCTGAAATATTGCCTTCTCTTTAGAACAGAAGAAAATCTGAATGTCTTTTAAATCATTACTCCTTGCTTTGGCAATGGAAAAATTCTTGGCCCCCAGATCTACTAGATTCTATTAACGCTGCAAAAATGATCTAGAAATAAGTCATTTCTTAAACATTCCTTAAATTAAGTGTATTTACCCTTAATTTGAGTAAATAAATGAGATACGCTAACCGATACTTTTTAACATTTAAGCATGATGTATCATGGAGCTGTTGACCTTTATTTTATTTTATTATTACAATTGAATAATAACAGTATTAATAATGTAATGCTAATAATGTGCACTTGCCTGTTGCTTTAATTCTATACATTTTCACATTGTGGGATAAATAAAGGATTAGCTCATTTTAGAATACTTAGATGACATGTTTTATTGGGATAAAGGGACTGGTTTCTTTCTAGATCTTTATTCCATTTTCTGAGTGGCCTCCAGTAACATATGACATTTAATATCTACTTTCAAAGTTAAAGGTATAGTGCCGAATGTTCTTTTTGGATCATCAAAATAAATAGTAATAATACAGCTGATGAGTCTGACAAAGTGGAAAAATTGCAAATCTTCTTTTGGAAAGCAAGCTTGTGTGCACGATGCAAACGGCAACATTTAAACAGAGCGTGCACGAGGAGAAATGGACTCGTGCACGCTCTTGCATGTGTTTACTAGGCGTTCCTTCGGCACTGGATACATGGTTATGCATGTGTATTATTTTTCAAGTTGACAGGTCTTTAAAAGAATCATGAAAATCCTCCATTATACCTTTAATATGAAGTGCTGCTGATGGTGATCACTCTATCTACCTGGATATTCTCCAGAGGTCTGAAACGCCTCTGTCAATCACGTCTGACTCAGGGTCAATGAGGAAAGTTTCGTCTCCTCTCTTCGTTTCGTAGCTCGACGCTTTCTTGCTCATGGTTTTTCATGTGCTTTTTAAATTGCATTTAACCGGCCTTTTAGAAACCATACAGTTTGCCGTTGTTTGCATTTATGGTATTTTCTGCTCCTATAGTCTCTCTCTCTCGCCGGCTGCTGAGCAGCGCTGTTGTTTGCGTGTAGAGGGGAGGGGGGAGCAGCAAAGAGTTATAACAACACAGACTGCTGAATCTGTTGCAGTTAGTGTGTGCGGGTGAGAATAAAAAGGATAGATCTTGTTAGACGAATATCAATACCAGCGTTGGTATCGATTCTAGGATCGATCCACACACCTCTACTCCATAAATCAGTCTATGGACTGATCTACTTCATCTGTCTCCACTCCACTTTACTCCTGTTCATGCATTTCAAACAAATTCAGCGCTAAAGTTTTACTGCCGAGGTCTGAGCGCCAAAAACTAAAGTATTAATAAAATCCTTCTATTTCTTTTTTTTTTCTGTGTGAGTTTTCCAGATTGAACTGCCAAAGTCTCTCCTCACTTTCTGGACAACTGGGCGAAAATCTGGTTTCCACCAATTTCAGCCTGTTTTGTGGTTATTCTACAGAAGATGAAGCAATCGTGTTTAATTTTAATCATCGTTATAGAAGCTCATAAAGCTTGGTGATAATGCTTCAGTAGAGTGGCTCACCTACTTTTGGCTGCTCCTTTCAATAACGTACTTTCCAGCGAAGATAAATGGAGCCGCTGAAGATCATTTGCATACTATTTTTAGATGGATGCAGTTCGCTCTGATGGCATCTACAGACTCAAATTTCTATTGTTCCTTCTCACTACAGAAAAAAACTGTCTGACACCAAACCTTTAGACCAAATGTCTAGCAGCATCTAGAAAATTCTTCTCCATGTCGGTATTTTACAGCTTAAAGTTTTTTTTCTCTAAAATGTGATTTAACAAGACCTCATAGCTGCAGGAGTTTGATGGAATTAAATCAACAAGAGCCTTTATAAGAGGCCATTTATGGTTACCTTAACGATAGAAAAGCT
The DNA here is from genome assembly GCA_030533445.1 of Cyprinodon diabolis. Classification (NCBI taxonomy): domain Eukaryota; kingdom Metazoa; phylum Chordata; class Actinopteri; order Cyprinodontiformes; family Cyprinodontidae; genus Cyprinodon; species Cyprinodon diabolis. Next base: position 48,061,945 of record CM060063.1, on the reverse strand, counting down.
GTCATGGTGAAGTTTGACTGGTATGTGGCTGTGGATATATATAGATGTTTAAAGCTGGTGAAGATTCTCAGTCATTCAGGTCATAGTTATTCCCAAAAATTTAAAAATCAATCCACTGGATTGATTTTTCCACCAGGAAGCGTTTTTCAATTCAAAATGTCAGAAATAGCGTTGAGTTCCAGGTTTTATAGAGTGGACCAAAAACACTTTGTTTTGGTTTAGAAAACATGCACATGCAAATTTTACAGTGGATTGGTTTTTTTTAGTTTTTTGGAAAGATATTATATCCTATATGTGAAGAATATCTGTGTGCGGCTTGTTGAGCAGAGGGAGGTTTACGGCCAGATAGAAGATCTTGATTAAATTAGACTGTAATTTGGTTATATGTTGGTGTGGAGAAGAGTTAAACGTCAGATATGATTAGTTGCTGCTGGAATCAAAGCTGACTTTGTTTCATTTGTTACTTAAATAGTGTTCAGTCTGTTCGTTAAAATAAATGCATAGATTAATCAATTTTATCTGATTCTTCTACCTATGTGAGTTACAGTAGAGGAACTTTATTAAAGGAGCACCCAGTTCATTCCGTCTGTTCTTCAAGAAAAGTAAAATCATTTTAGTTCAGTTTCAACACTTAAGTTTGAAATGTGCTTAATACCAAAATAACAAAATCTTTGAAGAAGGATAGAAAAATGGGGAAAATGATCAGCTAGCTCATTTTTGTTCATGCATCCTTAACATTTCATTAAAAAAATGTTTTAGACAACTTTTTACTTCTACTCCTTACATTTTAAAAATAGACTTATTAATTTTGTTTTATTCAAACTAATTACCATGGCCTGTTGGTATTAAAAGAAAACAAAAATCATCAAAATAACATGTTTCATCCAGATAATTCATTTCTTTCAACCTGTTGTTCACCAACATTAAACTAAATATTTTTTTCAAGATGATGCTAATTTAAATTTGACAATGTTGCCATTAGCTATGAAACTTAGAAAATTAAGTATAAGGAAGTTATCATCCAGAATTATAGAAAAAATGGTGCTTTTACTTGAGTTAAAAGCTTAAATTGATCTTCTTTAAATAGTAGGATTTATACTTCTACTTGATTTATAGACATTAATAATTTGGACACCTCTATATGTGTATCTGTGTGTATATATATATATATATATATATAGATATGTGTATATATATTACACTCACCGGCCACTTTATTAGGTACACCTGTCCAACTGCTCGTTAACACTTAATTTCTAAGCAGCCAATCACATGGCGGCAACTCAGTGCATTTAGGCATGTAGACATGGTCAAGACAATCTCCTGCAGTTCAAAGCGAGCATCAGTATGGGGAAGAAAGGTGATCTGAGTGACTTTGAACGTGGCATGATTGTTGGTGCCAGAAGGGCTGGTCTGAGTATTTCAGAAACTGCTGATCTACTGGGATTTTCACGCACAACCATCTCTAGGGTTTACAGAGAATGGTCCGAAAAAGAAAAAACATCCAGTGAGCGGCAGTTCTGTGGGCGGAAATGCCTTGTTGATGCCAGAGGTCAGAGGAGAATGGCCAGACTGGTTGGAGCTGATAGAAGGGCAACAGTGACTCAAATAACCACCCGTTACAACCAAGGTGGGCAGAAGAGCATCTCTGAACGCACAGTACGTCGAACTTTGAGGCAGATGGGCTACAGCAGCAGAAGACCACACCGGGTGCCACTCCTTTCAGCTAAGAACAGGAAACTGAGGCTACAATTTGCACAAGCTCATCGAAATTGGACAATAGAAGATTGGAAAAACGTTGCCTGGTCTGATGAGTCTCGATTTCTGCTGCGACATTCGGATGGTAGGGTCAGAATTTGGCGTCTAAAACATGAAAGCATGGATCCATCCTGCCTTGTATCAACGGTTCAGGCTGGTGGTGGTGGTGTCATGGTGTGGGGAATATTTTCTTGGCACTCTTTGGGCTCCTTGGTACCAATTGAGCATCGTTGCAACGCCACAGCCTACCTGAGTATTGTTGCTGACCATGTCCATCCCTTTATGACCCAATGTACCCAACTTCTGATGGCTACTTTCAGCAGGATAATGCGCCATGTCATAAAGCTGGAATCATCTCAGACTGGTTTCTTGAACATGACAATGAGTTCACTGTACTCAAATGGCCTCCACAGTCACCAGATCTCAATCCAATAGAGCATCTTTGGGATGTGGTGGAACGGGAGATTCGCATCATGGATGTGCAGCCGACAAATCTGCGGCAACTGTGTGATGCCATCATGTCAATATGGACCAAACTCCCTGAGGAATGCTTCCAGCACCTTGTTGAATCTATGCCACCAAGAATTGAGGCAGTTCTGAAGGCAAAAGGGGGTCCAACCCGTTACTAGCATGGGGTACCTAATAAAGTGGCCGGTGAGTGTATATACATATATCTATAAGGCATAGATTAATGTTTTCAAGCAGTTTTGACTAAAACGACATGACGTTTAAGATCAAAATATTGTAGCAGACCATAAAAGACAGTTAATAAAATATTGTGGACTTTTATTAAATTATGATCTACATAAATGTACTTTTTTAAAAGACAATTTTTATTTGATAAGCAAACTTCATAAGAGTTATTAACATTTGCAGATATCTTTTAATTCCCATCAGTTTCAGTGTGAGCCAGATTTTTGTTTTGATTTGGGATCTGCTGGTTCCCATGGCAATAAGTAACTGGATGCTGATATTAGAGGATGCTGTTACTATATCAGAGTAAAATGCTCTCTAGGTTATTTCGCCCAAATTAAATCCAGACTAAGGTAGAAGGTTTTACATAAAACATATTAAAACACTAAAAGTATAAAATTCAAGGAATCCATTTATCACATCTTTTAATTAATTTAGCTACTAGCTAACTAAGTGGGTCCATGACTGTTAAAGCAAGACGCTCATGCAGAGCCACTGTTCTGCCCTATCTGCAAAAAGCTGTTGGCAGAAACAGAGCTCTAGGGTTATGGAGCCAATCAAAAAATATATAAAAAATACAGCTTTGGTTTACTTTCAGGTGTATACAGTTGTAGCCATTCAAAATGTCCCTACTTTCCTTGGATGGGCCTTGACTGTGCATTGGCTGGTCCCCTACAATTCTTTTTTAAAGATCAATCTTTGTACTAAAATATTCTTTCTGTCATGATTTGTGGACATTAAGATCTAAATAGAAGCACCATCTCCCTGTTATTCATTGAAAGGGTGGAGTCAGGGTAAGAAAATATGCATGTCCAGGGGAAGTGGCTGCAAGTTTGAGGCAAATTTGCTGGGAGCTGAAGGGGAGTCTGCTGCCGTTCGGCTGGCGTTTGACCGGGAAGGACCATTTTGAATGGATGCTACTGTAGACTGCCTTCAACTAGAATGTTTTTTTTTTCATTTATTTTTTATAAAGCTGCAAACACTGTTGCCTAGATTCTGTCCCAATTAGCTGGGGATCTTCTCAGCAGGCTGTGATGCAGATTCACAGTACTGATAAGACATCTGCAAATTTCTGTGCACCTCCTAAAATTTATTCTGCTGTTCCACAAAACAGGTTTATTGCAGACTTTTACTCAGTTGTTCCTGACTATGTTTGAACACTTATCCAGGAGTCCCTGTCAAAGCTTTTGTTACACTTTTCTAGTTGCCATGACCCAGATGACTGAGAATTTGCACAGGCTTATAGACGTCTTCAACACCACTTTAATTGCTACAATCCAGCCCGAACGTTTCATTAAACTGTTTGTGGCTATTTTCTTGTTTCCCTATATCATGCATTTTTTATGTAACTGTTATGTAAAACGCATTAACAAGCTTTCAATTTATTTAAAGAACAGAAACCTACTAAGTAAAAAACATTTCATTGCTTTAAGTGTTTTGAGAGTAGCACAATAATGGGATCTTGGCTTTTTTTGTATGTATGGATTTCCAGGATTGTTGTCCCACAATTCTATTCAGTTTATTTCTATAGCTCCAATTCACATCATGTCATCTCAGGTCACTTTCCAGTTCACCAGATCATCCATTCAGATTGATTCAAAGTTTTCTATCTAAGGAAAACCAGCTGATTGCATCGACTCATTGACTCTTCAGCAATCCCTCACACTAAGCATGCTTGTAGCGACAGTGGAGAGGAAAAACTCCCTTTGAACAGGAAGAAACCTCCAGCAGAACCAGGCTCAGTGTGAGCGGCCATCTGCTGAGGCCCACTGGGGTTCAAGGAGACAGAAGCAGACATAGAAAAAGAAGCATAGATACAAAAGGCAACTATCAACCAGCTCCACAGGCGGCCCCGTCCAGGAAACACACAGCCAGGCAGACGAGCTCCGAGCCAGCTCCCATGTCAGAGGATGAAGAGAGCACATCCAGTTAGTCACAGTCAGAGAAACAGGACTACACTGGAAAACAGGCCAAGCTCCAACATCTAGAAACAAAGGTGTTGATGGCAGCAGCACAGCTGATATTTCTCTCCAGGATGGAGTCACAGCCAAACAGGAACAGACCAGATGAAGCTACTATGAGAAAAAGCAGAGAGCAGAACGTTAGAGATTGAACTAACAGATTCTGCAGAGTGGGAGAATAGAGATAGAATGAAGCAGAATGATGAAAAAGGGGTCCCTATGTCCTCCAGCAGTCTAAGCCTATAGCAGCAGAACTATAGAGATAGCTCAGGATAACCTGAGCCACTCTAACTAGAAGCTTTATCAAGAAGGAAAGTTTTAAGCCAAGCCTTAAAAGTAGACAGGGTGTCTGCCTAAATGACTTATAGATATTAGCATAATAGTAAGAAGCTCTTATTTTCCAATAAACTCATAGGAAATACAAGGTAAGAACATTCTGCCTATTAATACTGCGTATCCACACAGTATAGATAGGCAGGTGAACAATTTGTTTATTTACAAGTGGATAATAACAGTAACTAGAGGTGAATAAGGGAGTTTTTCTTGCAACAGGCCAAACCGACACATCAGTTCCCCAGCTGTGTTAACATAACAGTTACATAGCTGTAACTGTTATGTTAACACAGTACTGTACGTTGAATAAAGGACCATATTTTGAAAAATGTTGGTTAATAACGTTGAATTTAACTACGATTTCAAGTAAAAACCCTCACTGTTCCCAACAACCTCAATAAGTTGTTCCATTCATGCTGATTTTAGCAGTTTCTATCTTATTCAGTTAAATAAAATGCTGCTGCTATTTTCCCATATCCACTACTGAAAAATGTCAGCAGCTGTATATTATTGTTTCTTCAGATGCACAGTATTTATGTTGTGAAAATACTGTTCTCTACAGTATTTTATTTTGCTTATTTTTTTAACTCTGCCACTAATTCTGTTATTTATACACTTTTTTTTTTAATTCTTTATTTTGAACATGCAAGAGAAAAACAAAACAATGTTTAAAAACATTGGAGAGAAAAACAACAAACAAGGTACCCTTCTTTCCTAAATTAATATACCTCTATTACATGTGCGAAAAAGAGTAGGAAGAAGTAAAACTTATGTACTGCTACCCCTTTAATTCTTGTTTTTCTTTAATTTACAATATTTATAATTATGTTGCTATATATATCCATATAAATACATACCTACCTACAGATATACGTACATACATAAATATGTATACACATATACCTTCATACATATATACAAATTAAAAAAACAAAAAACACAAACAAAACTTTCTACAATGCTTCTCTATACCTTTTGAAAATAATTTCTTTGTACTTTTTTTTTAAAGGAATATGTTTGGGCATTGATTTAGGTTCTCATTTAGTTTGTTCCACAATTTAACTCCACAAATTGATAAACATTATCTTTTTCTTGTTGTTCTACATCTATTAGTCTTAAAATTTCCCCCTCCCCTTAAATCGTAGCCTCCCTCCCTTTCAGAGAACATCTTTTGGATATTCCCAGGCAATACGCTATGTCTTACTTTGAACATGAATACTGCAATTTGCTATTCTATTAAGTCCTGGTATTTTAGCAATTTAGATTTTAGAAATAATGCGTTTGTAATTTGTTTGTAATTGCTCTTTTTTGCATTATGACTAGTGGCTGTAGTGAGTGTTGATAAGTGTTTCCCCAAAACCTCTACACAGTAATTCAAATAAGGTAACAGTAGTGAGCAGTATAGGATGCGAAGTACTTTGGAATCCAGAATGTACTTGGCTCTTGCTAGGACTGAAATACTTCTGAACAGTTTGGTTTTGATGTGTTTTATATGAGGCTTCCAGCAAATCTTGTCATCTATGATCAGAGATGGGAAGTAATGAAGTACAAATACTTCGTTACTGTACTCAAGTAGATTTTTCTGATATTTTTACTTTACTTTACTACTTATTTTTATGGCGACTTTTTACTTCTACTCCTTACATTTTTACACAAATATCTGTACTTTCTACTCCTTACATTTAAAAAATTGGCTCGTTACTTTAGTTTTGAATCATTTCAATGGAGTTACCGTTATTATTTTTCACGTCATCAATACCAAATTCAATCTAATTGGATGGGAATCTACGTTGCATTTGACGCACCACTACAAGATGAATGGACAGATTCGGCGGTATTCATTGGCGGCAAATCATTGCAGCTTGGTGGCGGTGGCGTTAGCATAGTAGCATGGACGACGAGATGATTGAAAATGAACACAACAGACATCTAGTCCTGTTGGCAGACATCCATTTAAAATGTAGGCAACGGCATGAAAAAGTGGTTTCTACTTTTACTTTTATACTTTAAGTAAATTTACAAGCCTGTACTTTGTTACTTTCACTTGAGTAAAGAAGTTTAATCAGTACTTCCCTTTTACCAGAGTATTTTTTAACACAAGTATCTGTACTTTTACTCAAGTACGGAAAGTGAGTACTTTAGCCATCTCTGATTATGATCACTCCAAGGAATTTATTTTCATGTACTCTTTCTATGTTAACCCCCTCTATCTGTATATGTGCTTGATGCTTAGACTTACAATTTCCGAATACCATGAATGTAGTTCTACTCAAATTTATTGATAACCTGTTTATGTCAAACCATTGTTTTATTTTCTTTAATTCTGAAGTGATTGATTCCTAGAGTTGCTGTAAGCTGTTTTAAGGTCCACATTTGTGTGACCAGTCCTGCTGTAATCTTTTGCTGCTGTAACACCACAATTTCCCCATTGTGGGACAACAAAGGGATTTTCTTTTCTATTCTAAAAAGATTTGAATAGAAAATAAGTAAGCAGCAGGTTGACCCTACAAATGTGGAATAAAAGGTGTTTTGTGGTGGGGGTGGAGCCATGAAGGTCGCGTGCTGAAGGTTAGCTGCCATCATCCCATAGCGAGGTAAACAATCTGCCTGATAATCTGTCCCATTAATCCTGTTTTCTCGATGCGCTTGTGCAGCAGGTTTCATCTGAGGTGTCAGCAGATGAAAAGCTGGCTTCCCAGAAATCCCATGAAGCTGGACAAAGAGGCCCTTCCCGACCTGGAGGAGACGGACTGCTACACGGCTCCTTTCAGCCGGGCACGGATGCATCAGTAAGAGCGCTCTGCGTGCGCTGATCTGAAACTCACCAGCATGATCACAGTTTCACACAATATCAGCAGCCTAAATGTAAATGTGCAAAACATTCACAGATTCTTCTCAGATCTGTTCTTTCTGAATTTAGAAAGCGAGAGACACAATCTGTGCTTTTCTTTTTTAATAGCCCAGAAACCAGGGCAAGACCAGTTCATCATAAATAAGGCATCAAAACCAGCAGCAGCTGCCCATTAAATAATTTCTTACTCATTTGTTTGTGGTATTTTATGTTAAAAGCTTCTTTCTGATGAAAGCTATCATTGTTTCTCAGGAAAGCATTTCCAGCTTTCCATTATTATGCTTGTATATTTGCTAAGTGGAATATTGATGCAGTAATGAGCACACACTTGACATCATGAATTGTGTTAAAGTGAAGTAACCCCCCCCCCCCACTGATTATTTACTCATCTCGCCTTACGCCTTTGACGGGACGATGCCCTGCTGCATGATGCCTCACTAAAGGAGCGTGACTTTGTTTTCTTCTCAGTTTCACCATCAACAATAGAGAGACGTTCTTCTCAAATTCCACCAGAAGCAGAATAGTTCATCATGTCCTGCAGCGCACCAAGTATGAAGACGGAAAATCAAAGATGGGTAATAAAAAAAAAAAATCATCTACCCTTATTTGGTTCCACAAATATTAAACAAGAATCCCAACGGTTAGCAAATTCATGGCCAACATTATATTCATATTTAATATATTCTCTTTATTCGTCTTTAGCCAATATATGTGTGTGTATATATTTATACAAACACACATATATATATATATATTAGACTTGAAGTTTTAAATGCAATATTTCTACAGACTTAAGGCTGTTTTATACTCTGAAACCAGGTCGTCTCTGTTGCGTCGCAGTTAACCCCGTTATGCCCCCCAATCCTCCCTACACTAAGCGTATTTCCTGTTTGGTACCTTACCGGCTTGTTTTACTCGCTGAGATGGACCAGCTAGAACACCTGGACCCCCGCTCTTTTTGGCCCTATGGCCCTCCATTACCAACAAACTTGCCCGTTGCGTTTGCGACACACTGCTGCAGGGAGTATAACCAGCCCTTTATAAATTAGCCCTCTGTGTCCAAAAAAATTAAAAAAAACAATCCACTTTACTTTCTTTCCAAGTTTGAAGACATTTTGCTTCTCATTCAGGTTTTTTTTTTCAATTCAAAATGTCAGAAATAGCGTTGAAAACTGATGCACTTTGAGATTTAAATTTTACACTCACCGGCCACTTTATTAGGTACCCCATGCTAGTAACGGGTTGGACCCCCTTTTGCCTTCAGAACTGCCTCAATTCTTGGTGGCATAGATTCAACAAGGTGCTGGAAGCATTCCTCAGGGAGTTTGGTCCATATTGACATGATGGCATCACACAGTTGCCGCAGATTTGTCGGCTGCACATCCATGATGCGAATCTCCCGTTCCACCACATCCCAAAGATGCTCTATTGGATTGAGATCTGGTGACTGTGGAGGCCATTTGAGTACAGTGAACTCATTGTCATGTTCAAGAAACCAGTCTGAGATGATTCCAGCTTTATGACATGGCGCATTATCCTGCTGAAAGTAGCCATCAGAAGTTGGGTACATTGTGGTCATAAAGGGATGGACATGGTCAGCAACAATACTCAGGTAGGCTGTGGCGTTGCAACGATGCTCAATTGGTACCAAGGGGCCCAAAGAGTGCCAAGAAAATATTCCCCACACCATGACAGCACCACCACCAGCCTGAACCGTTGATACAAGGCAGGATGGATCCATGCTTTCATGTTGTAGACGCCAAATTCTGACCCTACCATCCGAATGTCGCAGCAGAAATCCAGACTCATCAGACCAGGCAACGTTTTTCCAATCTTCTATTGTCCAATTTCGATGAGCTTGTGCAAATTGTAGCCTCAGTTTCCTGTTCTTAGCTGAAAGGAGTGGCACCCGGTGTGGTTTTCTTCTGCTGTAGCCCATCTGCCTCAAAGTTCCACGTACTGTGCGTTCAGAGAAGCTCTTCTGCCCACCTTGGTTGTAACGGGTGGTTATTTGAGTCACTGTTGCCCTTCTATCAGCTCCAACCAGTCTGGCCATTCTCCTCTGACCTCTGGCATCAACAAGGCATTTCCGCCCACAGAACTGCCGCTCACTGGATGTTTTTTCTTTTTCGGACCATTCTCTGTAAACCCTAGAGATGGTTGTGCGTGAAAATCCCAGTAGATCAGCAGTTTCTGAAATACTCAGACCAGCCCTTCTGGCACCAACAATCATGCCACGTTCAAAGTCACTCAAATCACCTTTCTTCCCCATACTAATGCTCGGTTTGAACTGCAGGAGGTTGTCTTGACCATGTCTACATACCTAAATGCACTGAGTTGCCGCCATGTGATTGGCTGCTTAGAAATTAAGTGTTAACGAGCAGTTGGACAGGTGTACCTAATAAAGTGGACGGTGAGTGTAATATATATACACATATCTATATATATATATATATACACAGATACACATATAGAGGTGTCCAAATTATTAATGTCTATAAATCAAGTAGAAGTATAAATCCTACTATTTAAAGAAGATCAATTTAAGCTTTTAACTCAAGTAAAAGCACCATTTTTTTCTATAATTCTGGATGATAACTTCCTTATACTTAATTTTCTAAGTTTTATAGCTAATGGCAACATTGTCAAATTTAAATTAGCATCATCTTGAAAAAAATATTTAGTTTAATGTTAGTGAACAACAGGTTGAAAGAAATGAATTATCTGGATGAAACATGTTATTTTGATGATTTTTGTTTTCTTTTAATACCAACAGGCCATGGTAATTAGTTTGAATAAAACAAAATTAATAAGTCTATTTTTAAAATGTAAGGAGTAGAAGTAAAAAGTTGTCTAAAACATTTTTTTTAAGGAAATGTTAAGGATGCATGAACAAAAATGAGCTAGCTGATCATTTTCCCCATTTTTCTATCCTTCTTCAAAGATTTTGTTATTTTGGTATTAAGCACATTTCAAACTTAAGTGTTGAAACTGAACTAAAATGATTTTACTTTTCTTGAAGAACAGACGGAATGAACTGGGTGCTCCTTTAATAAAGTTCCTCTACTGTAACTCACATAGGTAGAAGAATCAGATAAAATTGATTAATCTATGCATTTATTTTAACGAACAGACTGTTAACGAGCAGTTGGACAGGTGTACCTAATAAAGTGGCCGGTGAGTGTAAATTTGTGAAACTAAGACATGGTGATCTTCCACTCCGCTGTTATGCAGTACTTATGGTATAACGTCCCCTTAAAATACATGAATGGTTTGTTGTTGTAACATAAGAATTTATAGGAAAGTTAAAGAAGGTTGGATGTATTTCTGTTCATATAATCCGTCATGGATCTGCACCTTTTGGTTCCAAATAGTTTCTTTGCTCCCACTTTTCACGTTTCAACTTCAAAGCCCTGGAATGGATTAAGAGTTAGTATTTTAAATCTAGGGATGATATTATTTTTGCACTGGAAAAACGATCTAGAATTGAGTAAAAATGTCTTAAATTAAGGTAAATGAGATAGTTTGCCAATGGAATGAGGATTATTACTCTTAAAATAAGATAATTAGATAATATGCACTTGAAATAAGACAATGCAATTGTGTTTTCTTATTTTAACTGTAAATTGTCTTGTTCCATTGGCAAACGTCTCTTTTACCTCCTCAATCCAAGAACAAATGCACTTAATTTAAGAAATAATGACTTATCTAGATTTCGATTTTTCCAGTGTGTAAAAAAACAGTTTGGCTTTAGAAGTGGAAAATCTCTTTTAGCTTCCCCCTGTCCTCCTGTTGCCCCAACTGTCAGCTTTTTCTTTTTTTTTTTATCGGAAGAGGACACCTAGAGAAATAAATGCACTCTTTCTCTGTTTTCAGCCAGTAGAGGAATTGCAGGCAGTGCTGTGAATTTATTGACACTATACTTTGCAAGCACTGCAGTTAGATGAAGCAATGAAAGTGCCACAAGGAGGAAGCACCACCTTACACTCGCTCTAATTTAGATTTTTAGCTTTATAATGTTGTAAATTGCTATAACTCCTTTCAGGGACATAAAATGTCGGCCTGTTTTTGTTAATGAGTGGAGCTGAATTTTTAATGTATCCTCTCCTGGGAGTGTTTGAAATCATTTGCTTACCCTTACTTTACTGCAGGCATCAACCGCTTACTGGGCAACAACACATACGAGGCGGCATTTCCTCCACATGAGGTGAGCTGATTTTAATTTGAAATTAAAATTTGATGGGTTCAAGTATCATGATGAAAATAACGGTCTCTAAAATATACGATGGAGTATTAGGGCCAGGCTAGAGATTTACTTTCTTCTATTTCGAAAATAAAGTAACATTACGAGAATAAAGTTGTAAATTTAAGAGAAACAAGTTGTATTTTATGATGACTCTTCCAAGAAGCCCTGTCTTCCCTAAAATGAGGAATGTGGAGCATCGTGTGAAGTTCTACTTTAGCATCGGTTTGACAAATCAGGAAATCTTTTAGCAGCAGCATCAAACTGGGCAGGATGTTAAAGTGGACTCTGGCTGCTGATTGGTGGAGCTGGTCAGACGTCATCTGCTGGGCGGAGCTCCAAGCTTTCTTTCTGATATGGGTTGTTAAATGATGACTTCATTCTCGTATTCTAATGTTTTCTTTTTTTTTTTTTTTTTTTGTAATGTTACAACTTTATGCTCGTAATGTTTTTTTGTTTTTTGTCTCGTAATGGTAAGACTTTATTCTCGTAATGTTATGCATTTATTCTTGTAATATTACAACTTTATTCCCGTAATATTAGAACGTTATTCTCGTAATGTCACGAATTTATTCTCGTAATGTTTTTTTTTTTTTTTTTTGTAATATTCCAACTTTATCCTCGTAATATTGCAACTTTATTCTCCTAATGTTCCAACTTTATTCTCGTAATGTTTTTTGTTTTTTTTGTAATGTTCCAACTTTATTCTCGTAATGGTACGACTTTATTTCCGTAATGTTACGAATTTATTCTCAAAATAAAATATCCCAAAAAATCTGTAACCTGTCCCTAATACTCCGTCGTAAAAATAAATGGATCAATTTTAACATTTAAAAAGTGAGCAGTAGATAAAAAAAATAATAATAATAATAATCATTATTTTCACATGTGAAATGGTACACAGGAAGATTTTTAAATAAGTTTATTTTTTATTTTTTTCACATGTGAATAGTACACTGGAAGATTTTTAAATAAGTTTATTTTTTATTTTTTTCACATGTGAAATGGTACACTGGAAGATTTTTAAATAAGTTTATTTTTTATTTTTTTCACATGTGAAATGGTACACTGGAAGATTTTTAAATAAGTTTATTTTTTTATTTTTTTCACATGTGAAATGGTACACTGGAAGATTTTTAAATAAGTTTATTTTTTTATTTTTTTCACATGTGAAATGGTACACTGGAAGATTTTTAAATAAGTTTATTTTTTATTTTTTTCACATGTGAAATGGTACACTGGAAGATTTTTAAATAAGTTTATTTTTTTATTTTTTTCACATGTGAAATGGTACACTGGAAGATTTTTAAATAAGTTTATTTTTTATTTTTTTCACATGTGAAATGGTACACTGGAAGATTTTTAAATAAGTTTATTTTTTATTTTTTTCACATGTGAAATGGTACACTGGAAGATTTTTAAATAAGTGTATTTTTTTATTTTTTTCACATGTGAAATGGTACACTGGAAGATTTTTAAATAAGTTTTTTTTTTTTTTTCACATGTGAAATGGTACACTGGAAGATTTTTAAATAAATTTATTTTTTATTTTTTTCACATGTGAAATGGTACACTGGAAGATTTTTAAATAAGTTTATTTTTTTTTTTTTTTCACATGTGAAATGGTACACTGGAAGATTTTAAAATAAATTTATTTTTTTTTTTCACATGTGAAATGGGAGACTGGAAGATTTTTAAATAAATGTATTTTTTTTTTTCACATGTGAAATGGGAGACTGGAAGATTTTTAAATAAAAAATGTTTTGTCTCCTCAGGGCAGTTACAAGAGCAGACATCCAATTAAAACACACGGTGCCCAGAACCACAGGCATCTGCTTTATGAGCGCTGGGCGCGCTGGGGGATGTGGTACAAATACCAGCCTCTGGACCTCATCAGGTAATCACCTTTAAGGCACAGCTTCCTAAGGTATTTTAGGATCTACTGAAAAATATTTTTGTAATCTCTAATTTAAAAAAAGGTGCATAATTCATACTTCAGTTAAATAATGACTTGAATGCAGAAATGTAATTAGTCCCCATCAACAGCGTTTATATTAGATATAGCAGCATGTGGTATTTAGAACACAGAAAAGAGATAAATGAGATATATTAATATCTTCATAATCAGAACTCCACACTAAAGGCCTGGTTATCCTCCTTCAGCAGAGTGTCGCAGTGAGATTGTCGCAGATAGTTTTGATTTATGCCCAATATTGAAGCGTAGTCTGCACTATGTTATTCCACACCAAAACGCAATCAGGAACTAGCTGTGGGTCTAGATACGGCCGAGGCGGTGAGGAAATGGGAGCAAGTTTGTGCGACAACGGAGGGGCATGAGGGCCAAAAAGTGCGGGGATCCAGGTGGAAATGGTCCCGCAATGGGAGGGGGGAATCCCATAGCCTCGTGAGACCATCCTGATCACGCGAGTTTTCAAGGTTTCAGAATAAAATTTGGAGCCGTTCACCAAACGAACGTCCAGTCAGCGTTGGCTTTGAGGCGGGTTGAGGTGTGACGCAACGAGAAGCGCGACAGTTCAGTCTAAAGAACATGGCGGCTTCAGCCGATCAAACTAGCATTAGCGTGGCTATCGAGCAAGTTTTATCGGAATTACAGAGTATTTCTTCACTGAAAGAAGAGCAAAACACTGCTCTGGAGGCTTTTCTCAGAGGAAAAGATGTTTTTGCTCTTCTCCCGACTGGTTTCGGCAAGAGTAGCCTGGCTTGTGGTTGTGTTTTTGTCGTCGCTCTGTTAGTACGTCATATGCTTCGTTGATCTGATTGGTTTATTTGGCCCGTCTATCACCAACATAGGCCAATCAGCTAACCAGTATTTTCGCCCCTTCCCAAAATTACTTCAACGGAAGGTTTCCAGATGGATATGCAGAGCAAATCCATCTGGCGGAGTCAGGTTAGGAATCCCATGCTGCAATGTGATAATAGTACTATACCAATTGTCTCAGAAAGATTGGACCCAGTATTTGCGGCAGACAAAGAGTTGGATTTCTCAAAACGTTTATTAGCTTCAGTCGAGAGTGCCGGAGAGTCAGAGCCAGGACGTCAGAGATCCCAAGAGGTGCAGAAGGGTTGGAATTATCCAAGTTTATAGAGGAAATTGTTATGGGATGCTGGTGTTTGAAAGGTAAGAGACTACGATTCAACAGCTCTTCTGGCTTCATGGTGAACACTGACCTCTAATTGCACCTTAAATGATTTGCTTTACAGGGGTGTAAGTGGGACACATGTGGCAGCTGTGGTTTGGGAATGAGACACTTATTGATTTGTTTCGCATTACAGTGACCTTTCAGTTCAACAACTTCTTTAATTCATTAAGCTGCCATCTCAGAGCTAACTAACTTCTCCCACAAGGCTGCTCTGAAAGTACACTGCCAAGTTCAATTAAGGCTCAGTGGAGAACATTAGTACTTTTTAATCACTCTCTGCCTTTGTGTTACTCCTAGACGCTACTTTGGAGAGAAAATTGGCCTATATTTTGCGTGGCTGGGCTGGTACACTGGCATGTTAATCCCTGCAGCCCTCGTTGGTGTTTTTGTCTTCCTCTATGGGTTCTTCACCATGGATTCAAGTCAAGTGAGGTCAGTTCACAGTTCAAGCTTGAAATGTCATAAGAATACCTGTTATTAAAGATATGACTAACCCTGGCAAAGGTTAGTCATATCTATTGACATATTTTTTAAAACTCACTGTCCCTTCAGTAAGGAGATTTGTGAGGCCAACACAACCATCATGTGTCCCATGTGTGAGGAAACCTGCAAGCCATGGACGCTGAGTGACAGCTGCATTTTTGCCAAGGTGAGTAATTTCATTCCAACTTCATCAGGGAATATCATGTTTAAGTTCACTAGTTTAGCTTTTTCAGTTCCAGGGCAAAATACACCTAGTGATTAAATTATTTTGTTGGTTTACCAAAAACAATTATCATCAGTAAAATAGATTTTCATTTTATAATTCTACAGAAAATCACTTTCAGAAACTTATTTTCCAATAAATGTTTTTGCAAATTTTCATCAATTTTATTTTCCGACGGTGATTGCTGCTGTATATAAATACAGTCATGCAGTCAGTTGGTGCTATTAGTCACATTATCCTCGGCATTTCTTCTACTTCTTGTGTATTTCTTAACAAATTGTATACAAAATGTTTAATAAGACTAACTCTTACATTGTAGTTGGAAAATCTAATGCTGAAATATGTGAAAAATCTTTAAGGACATCTAGTCGGAGAACAAAAATAATGTACAAAATTCAAAATATTGAATCTTATTTACACAGATTCTGGTTTCTTTTGGCCACTGGACACTTTACTTTGCTTCCAAATGCAGTGAACTGTCATGATTTTCTTAAGAGATCTGACCCACATGCAATAAACCACTCAGAGAACCAGAGTAAGAGTTTTAACAGGTTTATTGATAATGTTAGCGGGGGTTGGATTCAGGAAACTCAGTGTGCTGGTGAACCGGAACTGCAAGAGTGAAGGGAAGAATCAGCGGTTAGTTCAGGATCCGTAGGAACTTTGAGTGATGGCTGGAGAGAGGGAGAAAATGGGACTCACGTTAGTGGAGAAAACTTTCTTCCCAGAATCCAGTAAGTGTGGGTTTATCCAGAGGTAGAGACTCGTTGGAGAGCGGACAGGTTTAGACTTGGTTGGATCCTGAGGAGCTATTGAGAGGACTGTCACTTGGAAATCCAGGAGGACTTGAACGGAACATGTGGAGGTTAATCCCCTGCTCAGTGTGAGACTCAAACAATCCTTCCAGGGGAAGAAGGCCAACATCCAGCTTGCAGGAAGGCTTCCTGCCGAAAAGGCAAAGACAAAAACAAGGTTAGGCTCAGTGAAAACAAAGACTAAGCTAGACTCAGCTAAACTCAGCTTGGCTAGAGTACCCAAAACTAGCAAACACTCTGGCGTCGAGGTAGTGACAGTCAACCGCTCAAATAGTCCTCAGTAATGAGCCAACCAGCCACAGGTGTGTGGGAGGACCAACGAGAAGAGGGCACCACCTGGTGGTGGAGGGAGAGAACAACACAAAAACACAACCCACACAGACTGGATTCCTAACATGAACAGGATGGTAAAGGAAGCCAAAATATCTCAGAAACTCCAGTTGCCAAGCTTTTTGAGAGTGGTTTGAATGGGGGATTCTCTGCCCTTCCATCAAAAATTTGGATTTGGCTAAATTGTCAAATAACATGAATTTGCAAGGCTTTGATCAGACTTTGGTCAGACATTTTCTCTACCAGTGTATTCATGCCAAGCTGCTTAGGGGAGGTGGCACCTATCTCCAGTCATTTAGCAAGCAGTCAGTCCATCACATGGAAACACAAACAACCATGCATAATAACATAGATCTAAGGAACCTTTTCTAAACACCAAGTAATCCTTCAATTTAGTTTTTGGAGTATGGAAAGTACCTGGAGGCCACCCATGTATGCAAACATGTGGAGAGCATGCAAACTCCACGCAGGAAGACCTTAAAAAAAGAAGAGGAAAAATGGAATACTCCAAACTGGGATTCAAACCCATTACCTTGTTGCTGCAGAGCAACAACAGCTCTTCAGTGCAACCTGGAGAAAGAAAACATAAAAAAAAACATTTTCATTTTCAAACTTTATATTCTACCGTTTTGCTTAAAAATTCATCCATCTGTCCATCCTTCCATCCCTAAAGTCTAATTTTTCAGATTTTCCATATTTTCAGCCTGCGCTCTGTGGCAACATCAAACATAGATAGGACGCATGTCAAGGTATTTTGATTTAATAGGAATGCAGAAACCCTTTCCTCTGGTTGGTTGGTTGTAAAACACATAATGGACATACAGAAGGCACCTCATCCCCACTGCTCAGTAGGGTTGTGGATCTGTGATGAAGGTTACACACAAATCTTTGATTTAAGAGCCTTGACTGTGAACAAACAAGAGGTCATCACTCTTTCCAGCAGGCGGACAGACAGAGAAACGGTTCACTAGGCATAAAATATGATATGATCCAATAAAGGGTCCAATGCTATGAACAGTCTACAGAGAACACCTCTCTCTCTCTGTGCTGCACTCCTGTAAAATATTAAGGACTAGGTGAGTGCTGTCCTGTTGGCCAAGGGGTGTTGTGTAAAATGTTGATAGCCTGTCTGTCCATTGCTCTGCTTCCAGTTATTTAAAAAAGCTTATTTAGTTTAAAGGAAAAAGGGCTGCTCAGTGGGGCAGTGCGTAGCAATGCTGCCTAGCAGCAATTCCCAGCCTGCGGTCTTTCTGCATGGTGTTTGCATGTTTTCCCTGTGCAAGCATGGGTTCTCTCCAGGTGCTCCGGCTTCCTCCCACAGACCTGTTAGATTAATTGGCTTCTCTAAATTCCCCGTAGGTGTGTGTGAATGGTTGTTTGTCTCTGCATTGACTGCGATGGACTGGAGACCTGTCCAGGGTGGACCCCCGCCTCTTGTCCGTAAACAGCTGTAGATACGCCCCTGTAGACCCCACTGGGGATAAGCGTGACAGATGGATGGAAAGTCAACAAGGATTAATAAATAGATTATTATCTATACCTAAAACTAATACATTCAGAGTGATTTAATGACTTTAGCTTTAATCAATAAAAATCATTGAGTCTGGGAGCGGCCATTTTTGCCCAAATATAGTAGCCCCTCCCTCCTGCCATCTTCCAGCAGTGACGTCACGGTGCGGTAAGCCTAGCGCCATTCTCCCCGCTTTACAAGCTAAATCAATGGGAACTACTAGACACATCTGCAATCAACAACAATTATTGAAGATTTCCAGAGGACTTCACCATTGAAATTCACCAGAGCTATAGTGAAACTGACAATGCCCACGTGCATGGCAGCTGGATGCTGGAATACATCGGGTAAAAGTGAAAAAAAGAGTTATTCCACCTTTCTGATTCCTGATCCTCCACGGACGGGTTGGTCGTTGGATCGCCAACTTGAAGAGCAGTGTTGTATAGTAACGAAGTAAAAATACTTCACTTCTGTACTTAAGTATATTTTGGAGTACTTTATACTTTCTAAGAGTATACATTTTTTTGAGAACTTTTACTTCACTACATTTACGATCTTAATTGCATACTATTACTCCGATAAATTTTCAATGTTTGGTTTAGTTACTAAGTAAAAAAAAAAAACGAGCGAGAGAAACGCAAGTGTTTTGACCCCCCCCCCCCCCCCCCCCCCCCCCCCACTGACTACAAAGTCATCAACACCAATAGGATACGCCTGTTTGGCAAAGCCAGTCTAAATGTATCCTACACTTGGTTGTTTATATTATTTTAAATGAATTTAACCTTCAAAGTTTACCAAAATGTACAAAAATATCATTCAAACTGCTACTTTTTACTTATACTTTCCACTACATTACTTGAGTACATCTATTTTTACAGTAATTCTTATATTTTAGTACAAGCCATTTCAGATACTTTAATACTTTTACTCAAGTAACATTTCAGTCAGTGACTTGGACTTTTACCAAAGTCATATTTTGAAGAGGTACTTATACTTTTACATGACTCCGAGATTTCAGTACTTTATACAACACTGGTGAAGAGGGAGGATTGTTTCAAGATGACTTGGATAATAGCGCGTTGTGACAAACACCAGATACAGCACTGGGACTTGATCAACAGCCGATACCGCACCGTGACAATGTCACTAACCAGTAGGTGGCAGTAGTGTTCTTTGACAAACATGGATGCCTCCAGTAAAGAACATTCACATGAAAATGACTCTGAATTAAAAACACTGATCATTTATTGAACAGGATGGAATCATTTCAGATTTAAAGTACTTTCAGAAGTTTGTTTTCTGAATGTGGCTGAACTTTTCCTTTAAAAGTGGGATGTTTTACCACCTTATAAAACATCTAAAATAAAGTCTAAATAAAAAAAACCTGTAAAATATAGAAGTACCCAATTGCAAGTAAAAGGTTCATAAAAAATGGATGTAAATTTCTTTAGGAAGCGTTTTTATATCTCCCAGTATTCATTTAAAACTAATCAGCTTTTGTCTTCATCCCTCTAATTACGCTGTCAATGGGAACTTGCTGTCCAAACTTTTAGGTATCCCTGCATAATGATTTTACACAAAGGTTAACTCCACTGGAGGAAAAATACAGATTGTCAGATGGGATTCAAACTAAACCTGCTTAAACTAGCATCGTCTAAAAGTCCGATTTCAATTGTGTGTGTTTTTATTTGCAGGTAACGCGTCTGTTTGACAACGGCGGCACTGTGTTCTTTGCTATCTTCATGGCTATTTGGGGTAAGTTTGTTGTTCTGATTTAATTTCCTCTCAGTTATATTTATGCAGCTCTCAGATTTCAGCTTTCCTCCCAAACACATTAACTTTTTCATCTGGGAATTTTATCACGGTAAACACTCTACCTGTGGAAATACAGAAGAGCTTCTCTCTTTAATGTGTTAGTTTGAGGCTAAATCACGGTCAGCTCTCCTTGACTGACTGTCTGCACCGTCCTGATGTAATTAGTCGTATAATTAGCTGTATCGTTAGAGGGAGGTTATCCTTTTACTGCAGGGTTGCAGAACTGCAAGGGGATACTAGTCTGTTGTAGTTTCATTTTCCCAGTGCTGTATCTTTATTACACAGTCTGTAAGAAACAGTGTGCAGAATCTAATCTTTCTACCAACATTGTAAAAAGAAAAAATCATCATGCCAGTGGAAACAAGCTGGTTTACCTTTTTTTTTTTACATTAAATGGAGGAGAAGATGGGTTATCTCTAAATCCTGCTCAAACTCTCTTTGCTACCTAGATCCAAGTAGTCAGAACCGCACTTCAGTTCTACTATATATGCATTTGTGAGGTCAACATGAAGCATTTGGTGAGCTTGCAGGACTGAGTGCAGGTTTCTAAAATAAAGCTTTCCTCTCTACTTCTATAAACAGAACTAGGTCATGCTCTATTAAACATCTACAGCTTTAGTCTAACAGCAAAGTTTTCCTAAAGAGTCCAATTCTGCAGCTTTTTAAGGCCACAGGTCAGTTACGCTGCGAATGCATACGTTATTTTTAGTCATCCATTGTGACCAATTAGTTCAAATAATGAATTAAGACACAAATGAATTATACAGATAGAAAATATAGAAGCATATCAATATTTTCATGCTTATACCTGCAAATTTTTTAATATTGATTTTTGCTTAAATTTAAATATAGGCAAAAAGAAAATAAGATGATGAGGCTATTTATGGAGATTTTGATACGAAGTAGTTTTCATTTAAAGAAAGTCTGTGGAGCCAATGGAGAACAAATAGATATCTGCTAAAATATATATATATATATGTATAGCAGAAATGTATGTGATGCACATATTGTAAAATATTGTTTAACTATTTAAGTTCAGATTTCATAAAAATAATTTTTTTTTTTATGCTTACTTCCACATGTGTATATATATATATATATTAGTGCTGTCAAACTCTTAAAAATTTTAATCGCGATTAATCGCATAATATCAACAGTTAACTCAAGATTAATCGCAAATTAATCGCATATTTTATCTTTTTATTTTATTTATTTTATTTGGGCATTTTAATTCAATTCAATTCAATTCAGTTTATTTATATAGCGCCAAATTCACAACACATGTCATCTCAAGGCACTTTACAGTTCAACCAGATCATACAGTCAAATTGATACAAAGTTTTCTATCTAAGGAAAACCAGTTGATTGCATCGACTCATTGACTCAAATACAATCCCTCACACTAAGCATGCTTGTAGCGACAGTGGAGAGGAAAAACTCCCTTTTAACAGGAAGAAACCTCCAGCAGAACCAGGCTCAGTGTGAGCGGCCATCTGCTGAGGCCGACTGGGGTTCAAGGAGACAGAAGCAGAGATACAAAAAGCAGCTGTAAAAGGCGGCCCCGTCCAGGAAACACATTAAAAAATGCTAATGTGCAATAATGTAAAAAAAACTTGCTTATACAATAAGTTTTTTTTAATTATTATTTTTTTAAAGCACTTTTGAAAAACTAGAATAAAAATATCCTGGTTTAAATTCCGGCCAATAATTATTCAAAAGTTGTAAAAAAAATTACAAACCTACAGAACAGTAAACAGTACTTCAAAGAACTCCATAAAATTAAGTTTTTTCTCAAACATAGGACAAAAATAAAGATGTACTGTTAAAGTAAAGTGCACATTCCGTTATGAAATTCAGACTTAATTCAAATAAAATGAAGTTACTCACAAAATAATAAATAAATCAAACGAATTTACAATAACTGGACTTTGCAGTCATCTCAACAACTTAACATTTTACATGTAGAACATTTTCAAAATGCTTTAATATTCCTTTGGTCTGAACAGGAATTGCAGCAGCAGTGCATTCCACATGACTTAATTTATTTCTTTGTCTTGATGGCACTAAGCCAGTGAGACGCTCGTTTCTTCTGGACATAGGACTCAGGTTTTGTCAAGACAGCCTTCTGGGATAACTTTAAAATGAAACGTATCATTCAGGATACCTTGTCTGCTGGCCATTTTTGCTCATTCAAAGCACGGGTCTGTTATGCTGCGGTCTCTCTTTAAAACTTAGCGTTCCTGAAGCTACGGAAAGCGCAGAGGGTAAAACAAACAGTACAGCGAGCGCTGCGGAAAAATAAAGAACAAAAGCGCACGGTGCGTTTGTTTTGATGCGCGATTAACGTGCATTTAAAAAAATGTCGGCGTTATAGTCTAAAGCGGTTAACGCGTTAATAACGCTTTAAAACTGACAGCCCTAATATATATATATATATATATATATATATATATATATATATATGCAGTGATTGTGTGAACGAAAACCAAGAGTCCCACATTCTCCTTCGTTGTCCGCACATGTACGTCCTGCGGAGAACCTGCACTGTCATGTTCATCAATGAGAACTAAATTTCAAACCAAGCAAACAGAGACTAGTTCATCCTTAAGACCAAAGCTCCAGACCTAATCTGAGCGGAGTGGTATATGCTGTTCAATGCAGCGAGGAATGCTCTGATCTTTATATTGGAGAAACCAAACAACCTCTCCACAGACGCATGGCCCAACACAGAAGAGCGCCCTCCTCTGGACAAGACTCTGTGGTACATCTACACCCTATGGACAAAGGACATTCTTTGGAGGACCAGAATGTTCACATTTTGGACAAAGAAGACAGGTGGTTTTAGAGGGACGTGAAGGAAAGAAAAACCAACCTTTTAAAGTCGTAGGGAAATCATATTTAAATGTCAAATCCTTCTGGCTTAAACATGTATATAAATGTTCTGTTTATCAGACAATAATGTCCCAAAATTTAGAAAATTTCTATTAAAAAAATGTTTGTCTTGAAATCTGTTTTTTTTCGTTATCTTCTGCAGGCCAGTTAGTTCTACGTCAGCCTGAACACCTAAATTCGGCCAATCATATATCAACAGTCATCTGTCAATCAAATTTTTTCGGTCATAGCATCTTGATTCATATGTCGCAGATAATATACGCAACGGGTGAAATAAGAAATCAGAATCATTTACTCTTATTGTGATCCTATGAATTAACAAATAATATCACCGCCTGCTCTCCTGAGGTCTTTTTGCGCAGGCGGTCTGGAACGGAGCGGGGCGGAGCGGTTACGGAGGATGTGGGATTTTTGAGTAACATTGCACATGCCTACGAGGCCTGCCCAAAAATCGGGCCTCAGAGGGCCGCTGTCCTGCAGGTTTTAGAAGTTTCCTTCCTCCAGCACAGCTAATTTCCATTGATTGCTGATTAAAAGGCTTTTGCTCAAATGCAATCTTCAGAATCGGCTTTGCTGAAGCAGGGAAACTTCTTAAGAATTCAGTCTAAGTACACCATTGCCTTGGTGAAACACGGCGGTGCCGGCATCATGGGGGATGAGGGACCTTCATCAGGATTTATGGGAAGGTATATGGAACCATATATGATCCAGAGCATGTGAACTGAGCGCAATTCCCGCTCCCCGCTCAGGAGGATGTTCGCTTATTCGCTCGGCTGCTCAAAGTTGTGCCAAGACGCTCCGCTCAAAATCCGCTCTGCGCTCACCTTAATTTTCCAGCCGCTACAGTGATATCGCTCCACGCTCGCTCAAATTTGTAATTTATCATGTAATTCTGCCAGGGCCCTGGGACACACGGCGTTTGATTTAATAATGTGACCGATAACTGGCTGTTAAATTATCGCAGCTGTGAACGTAACACCTCACTCCTACACTGAGCCTGGTTCTGCTGGAGGTTTCGTCCTGTTCAAAGGGAGTTTTTCCTCTCCACTGTCGCTACAAGCATGCTTAGTGTGAGGGATTGCTGAAGAGTCAATGAGTCGATGCAATCAACTGGTTTTCCTCAGTGTTCCTTTAAATCAATCTGACTGGATGATCTGGTGAACTGGAAAGTCTCTTGAGATGATATGTGTTGTGAATTGGAGCTATAGAAATAAACTGAATAGAATTGAATTGAAATTCATGTTGCTCCGCGTTTCCTATTTAATTATTAATTTATTTTACTAGACATTAAAAAAGGTTGCTTCGCATCCCATTGCAAATGAGATAATAGCGTATAAAGCATGTATGCAACCCATTTTCAAAAACAGGCTCTCACCACAAAGATCACTTTATGTAAACCCACTCTGTATTTAGTATAGTTAGTGAAATTTTTTGTGATATTTTATCCCACTTTTTATCACACAATATGCAATCCTCGTCTCTGCGATTCTGTGGTAAAGTCTAAACATAGACTCTAACAGATTATAGGCACAGACTACAGCATTGGCATTGGCCTAGGTTTTAAATTAAACATGAATTTTAATAAAGTTGGAGCAAAATGGAGCAGAGCGAAATCCTCACTCCGGCCTTTGAATTGAAAACGGCTCTGCGCTCCACCATATTTCTTCCGCTCCGCTGACATGCTCTGATCTGGTTACAACTTTTTAAGCCTGCATTAGATATATAACGAGCTAACCTGGGTGGTTTAGATCAGAACAATTCCTGAATGAAAAAGTTAAATTACATCCTCAACATGCAGCCACCTTTTGGAATAATATTTAATTTTGAAGCAGACACACATTTTAATGCTGCAGAGCCTTAACCGCTGATTATTATCGGTTTCACAGCTCTTATAGATCTAAATAAAATTAGGAAACTGTCTCCTTGAACCCCAGTGGGCCTCAGCAGATGGCCGCTCACACTGAGCCTGGTTCTGCTGGAGGTTTCTTCCTGTTCAAAGGGAGTTTTTCCTCTCCACTGTCGCTACCAGCATGCTTAGTGTGAGGGATTGCTGAAGAGTCAATGAGTCGATGCATCAGCTGGTTTTCCTTAGATAGGAAACTTTGAATCAATCTGACTGGATGATCTGGTGAACTGGAAAGTGATGACATGATGTGAATTGGCGCTATAGAAATAAACTGAATTGAAATTAAATTACAAGACTTGAGAATTGAGTTAGAAGATGCTCTCTATCCAGTCTAGGGAGGCAGTTGGACTTCTTCACAATGAGAACATAAGAAAAATTGCAGGATGTGAATGTAGGTCTGAGAATACAGGAAACCATGCAGTGTTTCTGTCACCAAACCCTTATAAAAGCTTTTTTGGGGGGGCTGTGGAAAAACCCTGAGACTTGACAAAGAGCATTGTTTCTAGAGTGTGCAGCTCCAGTCACAACAGAGCCCGACCCAAAAGAGAAAAGCCTCCAGTCTGAAAGCTTTCATTTTAAAGCTTTACACTATAAAATGAACACTGAGCGACTAAAGCTTTTATACTGTTGCCATTTTTCTTAACTTCTGCACAGAGGCAACGCAGCGTCAGACGGATGACTGTAATCAGTTTCCATAATGGGCTTGCACATCTCCGCAGCCTGTATTTCACTCAGGATGTCTGATGATGGGCTGTTGGCCTTGAACTGCATCTTCTGTAAATCCCCATTTGCACACAGTCCTGCTGTCTGCTTCATATCAGAGCAGATCAATAACGTGATAAATATCCAATTGCCTCTGCAGCAACGGTATTCCTGGAGTTTTGGAAAAGGAGGAGGGCAGAGTTGACGTATGACTGGGATCTTATCGACTGGGAAGAGGAAGAGGTATTGTTATAAGTATTGTTATCATACCATTAAATGTTTAATTTAAACCAGTTTACTGGATTTGATGTTATTATGTGATTGTTTATCAGGAGGAACTGAGGCCTCAGTTTGAAGCCAAATACTCCCGGGTGGAGAGAGTGAACCCCATTTCTGGAAAACCCGAGCCCTTCCAGCCCTTCTCAGACAAACTCAGTCGTCTCATGGTTTCTGTGTCCGGGATATTCTTTATGGTAAGCCCTTTGTTCTCTGTGTAATCAGCCTGTTTGGGATCTCAGGTCACCTTTTACATGATATAAGTAGAAGTATAATACCTCCACCTGCTGGACAAAGCATACAATTGAATTACATTAATATCTCCATTCCTTATGTACGGTGGCCCGGGAGGTGCAAACCAACATTACAAGGTCTTTTACAAGTTCCAAAACAAATGATCATTTCAGAAAACAAATTTACATAAAAAAAAAAAAAACATTTACAAGTTCCAAATAAATTTACATAAAAAAAAATGTACAAGTTCCAAATAAATTTACATTTAAAAAAAACATTTACAAGTTCAAAATAAATTTACATTTAAAAAAAACATTTACAAGTTCCAAATAAATTTACATTTAAAAAAAAAAAACATTTACAAGTTCCAAATAAATTTACATTTAAAAAAAACATTTACAAGTTCCAAATAAATTTACATTTAAAAAAAAAACATTTACAAGTTCCAAATAAATTTACATTTAAAAAAAACATTTACAAGTTCCAAATAAATTTACATTTAAAAAAAACATTTACAAGTTCCAAATAAATTTACATTTAAAAAAAAAACATTTACAAGTTCCAAATAAATTTACATTTAAAAAAAAACATTTACAAGTTCCAAATAAATATACATTAAAAAAAAAAAAACATTTACAAGTTCCAAATAAATTTACATTTAAAAAAAACATTTACAAGTTCCAAATAAATTTACATAAAAAAAAATGTACAAGTTCCAAATAAATTTACATTTAAAAAAAACATTTACAAGTTCCAAATAAATTTACATTTAAAAAAAACATTTACAAGTTCCAAATAAATTTACATTTAAAAAAAAAACATTTACAAGTTCCAAATAAATTTACATTTAAAAAAAACATTTACAAGTTCCAAATAAATTTACATTTAAAAAAAAAACATTTACAAGTTCCAAATAAATTTACATTTAAAAAAAACATTTACAAGTTCCAAATAAATTTACATTTAAAAAAAACATTTACAAGTTCCAAATAAATTTACATTTAAAAAAAAAAACATTTACAAGTTCCAAATAAATTTACATTTAAAAAAAAAACATTTACAAGTTCCAAATAAATATACATTAAAAAAAAAAAAACATTTACAAGTTCCAAATAAATTTACATTTAAAAAAAACATTTACAAGTTCCAAATAACTATACATTAAAAAAAAAAAAAAACATTTACAAGTTCCAAATAAATTTACATTTAAAAAAAAAACATTTACAAGTTCCAAATAAATTTACATTTAAAAAAAACATTTACAAGTTCCAAATAAATTTACATTTAAAAAAAACATTTACAAGTTCCAAATAAATTTACATTTAAAAAAAAAATCATTTACAAGTTCCAAATAAATTTACATTTAAAAAAAAACATTTACAAGTTCCAAATAAATATACATTAAAAAAAAAAAAACATTTACAAGTTCCAAATAAATTTACATTTAAAAAAAACATTTACAAGTTCCAAATAACTATACATTAAAAAAAAAAAAAAACATTTACAAGTTCCAAATAAATTTACATTTAAAAAAACATTTACAAGTTCCAAATAAATTTACATTTAAAAAAAAAAACATTTACAAGTTCCAAAACAAATGATCATTTCAGAAAACAAATTTACATTTTAAAAAAAATGTACAAGTTCCAAATAAATTCACATTTAAAAAATACCATTTACAAGTTCAAAAACAAATGATCATTAATTATCACTTGTAAGTGTTTCGAATGTTTTTTATTTGTTTTCTTAAAATGCTATTTGTTTAGAATTTTTAAAAGTGTTTGGTTTATTTTTATTTAATTTTTTTTCATTTAAATTTGTTTTCTGAAATGATATTTTGTTTTGCAAAAGTTTTTTAGATTTTGTAATGTTGGTTTGCACCTCCCGACCACCTTACTTCTGTCACATCAACATCTGTTTTATACACAGTTGTTGTTGTTCAGACTATAGTGAGCACTGATACTGATCCTGTTTTTTTTTTAATATGATTTTTCTTTTCTCACGTTGTTGCCTTCGTTTGCCTCTTTAAGAACATTATTCCTGTCCCCCCCCCCATCATATCTTAGATTTCCCTGGTTCTGACGGCCGTTTTTGCCGTGGTGGTTTTCCGTCTCATTGCGATGGAGAAGTTCGCCTCCTTTAACTGGGACTTTGTCCAGAAGAACTGGCAGTTTGCCACGTCTGGTACTGGCGTCTGCATCAACTTTATGATTATCATGTCTCTCAATGTGGTGGGTGTCTGGACGAGCGGACAATCTGTTTTTGCATTCTGTCCAATAAAATGTCTCATGTTAGCCGGTTGGAAGATTTTTCTGCCTTCTTGTCGTCTCTCATGAGTTGTCTCCATTTTTCCAGGTTTATGAAAAGGTGGCCTACCTGTTAACCAACCTAGGTCAGTTGTTTTTACTCTTAAGTCTTTATTATAATATTTTTTTTCCTATCTTTCTGCTTAGTGTTTCCCCTTTAAAACTTTTTCCCCTCCTGACCCTTGTTCCTCTTGTTTAGAGCACCCACGCACGGAGTCTGAGTGGGAGAACAGCTTTGCTCTGAAGATGTTTCTCTTCCAGTTTGTGAATTTGAACAGCTCCACGTTTTACATCGCTTTCTTTCTTGGAAGGTATCTGCTGTGAACTTTAAACACTAGGGTGATGACTTTTTTTACAACCTCATAGCCCTGTAATTTATATCGTAATTTGATGAACTTTTATTAAAGATTACATAAAAAAAAAATTCTCACGCACAAAATGATATAAACATTTTTAATTATCAGCTTTTTTGGCCAGTTTTTAAAGTCACTGGATAGTTAAAATTGAACACAAGCTTAAGAGTCACATGTATGACATAGGGTTGGAAAAAACACAAGGAAGTCAATTGGCAATGCTAATTTAATGGGACAGGATGAATCTCAGTGGGAGGTTTTCTTTGTTTCAGCAAATCTTGCTTAACTTTAATCACATGTTCGCAGCACTGCTTGCTGAATTGGAGATTCATCTGTTTTCCAGTGGATTTCCAAGCATTTCAGACCTTTTGGGTATTTATTCAGAACTGCAGATAGTTAATAAAAATCGTCAGTGTGGAAAAATCGGCAAAAACATTTGTTTTTGACAGCCATCTTAGATGTAGTCTCCAGGACGAAAATATTTTTAGTCTTAGTCACATTTTAGTCATTACGATATGTGATAGTTTTATTCGGTTTTAGTCTAATAAAACTAAAAAGGATTTAGTCTAGTTTTAGTCAGTTTTATGTTACACAAAAAGGTTAACTTTTACATTTTAGAATAACATCCAGATTCTTTCCCAGCCTGCAGTTCTATCCTAGATGCTACAATGTCTGGGTATAGAATGCTGCCGTGCAGATCATCATTGCTGTTGGGCAGAAAACTTTGGTTTATAGAATTCAAATAAACCCTTTTATGAATGAATCCCCTACTTTATAAAAAAGTGTCTCACAAAAGTTCTGAATATAGCAGATCTAGTTAAACACATCATCTTGGTTAATATATCAGACAGACAAGCTTACAAAATGTCCAATAAAGGAATGGTTTTTATACCTGCAAGGTTTCCATCCTCTTTGGCAATTTTGGCTTTATTTCTGAGAATTTACCCCTTGGTTGTTGCTGCTCAGGGGTTTAAAGTAGATTTAAATTCAAAGGGTTTGATATAAAAAACAAAATACAGAGAGAACCTAGATAAATGCCTTGTAATGCCATGGCAACCCAGACCTGAATTGAATGAATAACTAAAATGTTGAAATATTTAAAGGAAACAGAGAAAATGTTTTAATGACAATGCAAGGAAACATTTACATCATATTTAAATAGATAGAAATGAGAACAATGAGAGAAATATTCAAAGATCTATGAACCTTTTCATCTGGATCTTTATCCAAAAATAAACAGAATGCTATGAAATATTTTATTTGGATATAATTTAGGGATTCCTTTTGGTAGAAATTAAAGAATATTTAGCATCACCTTTTGTGAGCTGGAAGAAATTAAATCTTGATAGTTAGACGAAGGGATTTTTTTACGCTTGGCAGAGGATGATCAGCCCTCATGGTTTATTAAGTAGCGAGAGCAGGAAGAACCACTGCTGAGAGCGAACCTTCAGAGTGGAGCCCGAAGCGCAGACTATGAGCTGAGCTGCGCAAAGACGCATTTCTGCGCAGGCACAGCTGGAAGGTCAGAGTTTGAGTTTGTCAGAGTTGAAGGCAGTACAGGACCAATCCGGGTTATTTTCTCAGACCCTGCTGCTGCCATCATCCATCGATGCTTCTGCAGCATGTGCAACAGCAGGTGGGTGGGGGCATCAAACAGGACACAGCAGCACGGCTGCGTGATTACAGCTCAATGCACTGCAAAAACAATCTAGAAATAAGTAAAACTTTCTTAACCCTTAATTTGAGAAGGTAAATTAGATGATTTGCCAATGGAACGAGTATTTTTACTCTTAAAATAAGATATTTAGATAATATGCACTTGAAATAAGACAATGCAATTGTGTTTTCTTATTTTAAATGTAAATTGTCTTGTTCCATTGGCAAAGTGTCTCTTTTATCTCCTCAATTCAAGAACAAATGCACTAATTTTAAGAAAAAATTACTTATCTAGATTTAGATTTTTTTCCAGTGTGATGCATTTTAAACGTCTGACCAACGACCCGCTATTTTTTATTTAGTCTCGTCTCGTTGACGAAAACTCGCACCGATGACTAGTCATGTTTTAGTCGTCAAAAATCTACGTTTTGCAAGCGTCATCCTTGAAGAAAACAACACTCCTGCTGAACCAATGGTTCTCATTTCATACTCATTATTTTAAACAATCACATCACAGCTGCCCACAAGAACAAATGAAGTGTTTCAGGTATTGTTAGTGCATTTAGTGCTTTTTTATTTATACTTCCTTAGGGTTAATGAATTTAGTCCCATTGACAGTAATGGGGATTTTGTTCTAGGTTGTGTGTGCGTGACCCTTTTCAATATATCAATGGAATAAACATCATATTAGTCAAAAGTTAATTCATTTGTGCTACAGGAAATCCTTTTTGAGAAAAAGTCATTAGCCTCCGAAGTTCTCCTGTCTCTCCTGTGTCTTTAAGACTTCAGGTTTTAAGTCTCAAATAGTGAACAAACTGTTTTTTTCATGGGCGGTTCTAGACGGGGCCCATCGGGGGCCAATGCCCCTGTAGATCATCTCCTGGCCCCTGTTCTGAAGACATAATACTCAAAGAAGTTCTAATGATGATCTGCGCTGGAACAGACATGGTTACTGATTGGTCCTTTGGATCTATTTTATTTTTCTTTACAAATTCTTTTTTAATATTAAAAAAAAAAACAATAAGGTGATAGCTCAGTGTATTCTCATGAGTTTGTATGAAATTGTACGAAAAGTTATGCACTGTAATTTCGTACGTTTTGGACGTTTTTTTTCGTCGTATGCGCATGCGCATCTGACGCACCATTCACGAATATAGAATATAAATTACAATTAGCCCTAACCCTGACCCTAACCCTAAGATATAAAACAACAAGCAACGTAGTTAGAGACATGAATAAGTGATGATTGCACTGTTTTTCCCAGTTTTACGTCCGTTTCGTACGATTTCATACGAACTGAAAATGAGAATATGTTGGATAGCTTCAGTGGTATTGAGATAAGATCCCAGTTTTTATTTGCTAAATTTTATTTTTTTCAAAAGAAAGAAAATGGTATTATTCAGATTTTATAGAAATAAAGATAAGATAGAAATTAAGTCAAAAATATTTAAAATTCTTAAATGATGAATTTATATCAGGGCCGCTGGAAGTGATTTTGAACTGGGGGGGCTGTGAAACTTTTGTTGGAGAAAACACCTATAAGCCTAGAGGCCTATTCAAAATACAATCAAAATAAATAGATAAATAGTTTGAGTTTCACTACTTTATTGTCATATACACTTCAGTGCAACCAGGGTCTGTAACACACAGACACCATCAGTTCTAGGGCTGAAACTAACCATCACCGAAACTCTCATTCATTCATTTGTCACCTCCCGTCTGGACTACTGCAATGGTGTCCTGTCTGGGCTGCCCAACAAAGCCCTAGACAGATTGCAGTACGTCCAGAACTCAGCTGCCAGGGTGTTAACCCACACCAAGCCCTGGCAGCACATCACCCCCATCCTCAAGAAACTCCATTGGCTGCCAATCAAACAACGCATCAGCTACAAAATCCTCCTCCTCACTTACAAAGCACTTCATTCTCTGGCACCCAAGTACATCACTGACCTTCTTCACCCGCTCACTCAGTCACGGTCCCTGCGCTCCACCAGCAAGAACTTACTTTCCATCCCCCGTACCAGACTCAAGACCTTTGGCGACAGGGCTTTCTGTGCAGTTCCAAAAGCACCTTAAAACACACCTTTTCTCTCTTGCCTACCCTTCCTAACCCCCTCCCTGTCCCTACCCCCCTTACTTCACCTCTTGTAAAGCGAACTTGGGTGTCCTGAAAGCCGCTATATAAATCAAAGTTATTATTATTATTATTATTATTATTATTATTAGGCTGTCGGTTCCTTGAAGAAGACTTTTTAATGAGATTAAACCAAGTGAAACTAAAACGATTCTGCTTGAGGAGTTCTGGACAGAGAATATTGACAGATGAAACGCTTTTTTTTATCTTAAATACATAATGTTTACAATTCTGGTATAATTGCTCCTTAAAGGTTGTTGATCTGTCACCTAAACACACACTGCAAAAAACTAAATAAGTCTTTTTTTCTTAAAATAAGTGCATTTCTTCTTGAATTAAAGGAATAGTACACCCAAAACATGATTAGCCTTCATTTTCTACTCACCCCCATGCTGAACAACACTCTGGAGTACTTTTTTGATATCTCAAATGCATCTGGAGATCTGGGAGGCTTCTTGCTGTCTGCTGACATTCAAATAATGGAGGTCTATGGCGCCCGAGGCAGAAAGGTCCATAAAAGTCCACAAAAAACGCGTCAATATTCCTCCATACTGCTCGTCCAATGTATTCCAAGTGTCCTGAGTGGGTAGTGTCCATAATTTACTCGAAACGAAGTCATTTAGAATGTTTTTAGAGCATAAACAGTAGTGTATAGGATTTCCTAAAAGCGCGCGCCTGCGAGTTCACGAGCCTACGGAAACCGCGGCAGACCAAACCAGATGAAAGTGCGCATTCAGCTCGGCAAAGAACTCATGCTCTTCCTCAACACTGAAGTCCTCAGACATTTTTCTTTCGTTGTTTCTTTCTTTGCACAGGTAAACAGCAAATTTCTTCTTCTACGCTTGCATTATCAAGAGCAGACGCTGAATGCGCACTTTCATCTGGTTTGGTCTGCCGCGGTTTCCGTAGACTCATGAACGCGCTTTTAGGAAATCCTATACACTACTGTTTATGCTCTAAAAACATTCTAAATGACTTCGTTTCGAGTAAATTATGGACGCTACCCACTCAGGACACTTGGAATACATTGGACGAGCAGTATGGAGGAATATTGACGCGTTTTTTGTGGACTTTTATGGACCTTTCTGCCTCGGGCGCCATAGACCTCCATTATTTGAATGTCAGCAGACAGCAAGAAGCCTCCCAGATCTCCAGATGCATTTGAGATATCAAAAAAGTACTCCAGAGTGTTGTTCAGCATGGGGGTGAGTAGAAAATGAAGGCTAATCATGTTTTGGGTGTACTATTCCTTTAAGGATGTGAGAGACTTTGTCAATGGAACAAGACAACTTACATTTGAAATAAGAAAAAAAAAATATTGCATTGTCTTATTTTAAGTCCATATAATCTAATTATCTTATTTTAAAAATAAAAATACTTATTCCATTGGCAAATCATTCTATTTACCTGCTCAAATTAAGGGTAAATACACTAAATTTAAGACATTTTTACTCATTTTTAGATAATTTTTGCTGTGCATATTTTACAGTCTCTAAACTACAGTTAACAATTAATTAATAACTAGATTGATAAATCACAAAGAAGAATTTGAGAACTTGTGTTGATTAGGCCTCAAAATAATGAAATGTCAATAAAGTTTCCCAAAATAGTAATACGAAATGTATAAATTGTGGAAAGTATTTTAACTTTTTTTTTTTTTTATCTCCCTCTCACCCCTAGACCCCCACTTCCCGCGGCCATGATGTATCTTAACCTAATAAGACATAGAATTTTAATTAAACCTAATTGAATAGAAATTTCACATCATGCAGCTCTCTTCATATATTTGAACCCTTGCCCTGTTTTTTTATTTCGTGCTTTTCTGTGCCCCAATGAAAACACGCTGGCCCCCTTCTGGCCCCGTGGAACATTTGGTCTAGAACCGCCACTGGTTGTTCTGCTGGGATGATTATTAACCTTAGAACTTATTTTAAGTCTACCATGACGCCATGAGCATTATTGTCCTCTCCTCAATGTGTTCAGGTTTGCCGGCAGGCCTGGAAACTACAACAAACTCTTTAATCGATGGAGGCTGGAGGAGGTGAGTGCAGTTGCGATTATTTTTCGAAATGACTGAGCTGATCATCACTCTCTGCGTTAGGATATATTCAGGAGGTGAATCGTCTTTCTAATGATCCGCCCACTTGTTTCTGTGGGAAACCATTTATCCTGTCCCAGAAGAACTCAGATTTTGAACTCTAATGATCAGAAGTAAGAACGGGAGGGACTGTGTCTAAGGATTAGCTCATAAAGTTGAATTACAATGTTTGAGAATATAGACGTCACAGTTTATCATGAACTGTTTTTTTTTTTTCAAGTGTCACCCCAGCGGCTGTTTGATTGATCTGTGCCTGCAAATGGGAGTCATCATGTTCTTCAAACAAATCTGGAACAACTTCATGGAGCTTGGATATCCGTATGTAAAACATCATTACAACTGCACACTTTGTTTGCATTCAAAATACACGAAAAGGATTTAAACTAACAACCCAATTTATGCATTAACTCCATTATTTTTTGTCTTTTTAATCTTTGACATGTGGAGGAAAAGATGAACATCGAATCTGTTTTTTAAAGCCTCCATATTACTGTCAGAAATTCAATTAAATTCAGTTTATTTCTATAGCTCCAATTCACATCATGTCATCTCAGGTCACTTTCCAGTTCAACCAGATCATCCAGTCAGATTGATTCAAAGTTTTCTATCTAAGGAAAACCAGCCGATTGCATCGACTCATTGACTCTTCAGCAATCCCTCACACTAAGCATGCTTGTAGTGACAGTGGAGAGGAAAAACTCCCTTTTAACAGGAAGAAACCTCCAGCAGAACCAGGCTCAGTGTGAGCGGCCATCTGCTGAGGCCCACTGGGGTTCAAGGAGACAGAAGCAGACATAGAAAAAGAAGCATAGATACAAAAGGCAACTGTCAACCAGCTCCACAGGCTGCCCCGTCCAGGAAACACACAGCCAGGCAGACGAGCTCCGAGCCAGCTCCCATGTCAGAGGATGAAGAGAGCACATCCAGTTAGTCACAGTCAGAGAAACAGGACCACACTGGAAAACAGGCCAAGCTCCAACATCTAGAAACAAAGGTGTTGATGGCAGCAGCACAGCTGATATTTCTCTCCAGGATGGAGTCACAGCCAAACAGGAACAGACCAGATGAAGCTACTATGAGAAAAAGCAGAGAGAGCAGAACGTTAGAGATTGAACTAACAGATTGTGCAGAGTGGGAGAATAGAGATAGAATGAAGCAGAATGATGAAAATTTCTAAATAATTACTTTGGGATGACACGCTGCTTCCTGCATCCTCAGCTTGCTGCAAAACTGGTGGTCTCGCAGGAAAATGAAGAAAGGAGGTGGTGGAGGCCAGAATGTGGAGAATAAAACTCAGCTGCCACAGTGGGACAAAGACTGGAATCTGCAGCCAATGAATGCACACGGCCTGGTGGATGAATATCTGGAAATGGGTAAAATGTTGCACTGCTTTTATAGAAAGCAAAACATTTATGGAAACATTTCAAATTCAATTTTTGAAAAGATAGAAATAAAGAAGATTTTTTCCTTGATCAATTAGAATCAGAAAATGTAATTAATCCCAAAGGGAAATTATCCTATATTTTGTTGATACCCATTTGCTTTACAACCCGAGGTTAACATTTTAGCCCCTTTATAAGATTTTATGTAAACTGACTGAACACCTGCTGCTAATTGCCTATTTATTCAAAAATCGAAATACTGTGAATTTCTCTGATGTGTAAATGATGATTAAAATTTGAGCTGTGGGTCACATGCTGAGAATGGAGCGCTGAAACAAATATTTCTATCTTTTTATTGTGGAAAATAAATAATCTGAGATCACAAACTCTGCCTTTAAGGACCAGATTCACATTGATGAGCTGTTTTAGGAGTTTTAATTAAACCAATTCAAGAAGCCAAAAAAGAAAAGAAATGGTAAAACATAACCTCTGCAGAAATATTTTAAGTTGAATGTTTTATGCTAAATTCCAAAAAATGTTAAAAAATAATTGGACTTGGATTATTTTTAACTTTTCTTGTAAAAACACTATGACCTGGATGACAGAATCTTCACCAGCGTTTTATGCTAAAATGTTAAGGATAATGCAAAAACTGAAAGGCTATCAAACCTATGAGCCATTAAAGAACAAACACTTCTTTTCTGTTGCAGTTCTCCAGTTTGGGTTCACCACCATTTTTGTCGCAGCTTTCCCTCTGGCTCCTCTCCTTGCTCTGCTAAACAACATCATCGAGATTCGCCTGGATGCCTACAAGTTCGTCACTCAGTGGAGGAGGCCGATGCCGGCGCGGGCAACAGATATAGGTTACTGCCTCGCTCTCTTACTTTAAGACTCTAAGCTATTTTGGGGTTACAGACACAACCTCCTCTCCCCTATTCTATATTCTACATCCTCTACTGCTGTCCTCAATTCATGTCCTCTTAGCTTTAGTCCCTTCAACCTGTTTTTGCCAACAACAAAACCTCACAATACCGCATCCTAAATATGTTTTTTTAACACATTAAAATGCAAAAAAAAAATACTTTTTATAAAGTGACAAAATAGAAAATAAACCTCTTGAATCAATCAGTGAAAAGAGGAATTTTTTGACGTTACCAGAAGCAGTCAAACGTATGGAGACGGACACATCTCTACATCCTGTCCCCTCTGTGCAGCCATATGCTGCTCCTTCCACCCCACCAGCTCTCTCTTCCCCTTACACTGGAAAAAAATCTAAATGTAGATAAGTCAATTTTCCTTTAATTAAGTGGATTTGTTCTTGAATTTAGGAGGTAAGTGAGAAACTTTGCCAATGGAACAAGACAATTTACATTTAAGATAAGAAAAAAAACAATTGTATTGTCTTATTTCCAGTGTATATTATCTAATTATCTTATTTTAAGAGTAAAAATGCTCATTCCATTGGCAGATCATCTTATTTACTCGCTTAAATTAAGGGTAAACACACTTAATTTAAGACATTTTTACTTATTTCTAGATTGTTTTTGCAGTGTAAGATTAAAAACGCCATCCTTCCTCTGCTCCACTGCACTGCAAAAACGATCTGGAAACGAGTAAAAATGTCTTAAAATTAGTGTATTTAGCATAATTCAAGCAAGTAAATAATAAGATTTGCCAATGGAATGAGTATTTTTACTCTTAAAATAATATAATTAGATAATATCCACTTTGAATAAGACAACGCAGTTGTTTTTTCTTATTTTAGATGTAAATTGCCTTATTCCATTGGCAAAGTGTCTCACTTAACTGCTTAATTCAAGAAAGAAATGATCTTTTTTTAAAGAAAAATAAACTTACTTAGATTTCAATATTTTGCAGTGTGAGATCTGCAACAAACAGATCCCCCTGCTACACTGGAAAAAAATCGAAAAATCATTTTTTCTTAAAATATGTGCATTTGTTCTTGGATTGAGGAAGTAAAAGAGACATTTAGATAAAGGAGCAAGATAATTTACACTTAAAATAAGAAAACACAATTGCATTGTCTTATTTAAAGTGCATATTATATAATTATCTAAGTAAAAATATTCATTCCATTGGCAAACGATCTCATTTACCTACTCAAATTCAGGATAAATACACTTAATTTAAGACATTTTGACTCTTTTGCACTGGAAAAAATCGAAATCTAGAAAAGTCATTTTTTCTTAAAATGAGTGCATTTGTTCTTGAATTGAGGAGGTAAAAGAGACATTTTGCCAATGGAACAAGACAATTTAGATTTAAAATAAGAAAACACAATTAAATTGTTTTATTTCAAGTGCATATCATCTAATTATCTTATTTTAAGAGTAAAAATATTCATTCCATTGGCAAACTTATCTAATTTACCTACTTAAACTAAGGATAAATGCACTTAATTTAAGAAATGTTTACTTATTTGTAGATCGTTTTTTCCAGTGTATAACCAGCAAAGTGTATCCAGAATTAATTAATGTTTAACAGCACATTTACTGAAAGTCTGAACCCTAATTTAACACAGACATGCTTTACTTCTCTATTCAATGTTTTTTCAGTTATTATGTAATGCAGCATTTTGTGCAAAGAGAGGATAAAGGGTTTGCTTAGAGCTCAGTTGGAAACCACATTAACTGCAAAAGAGACAAAGCAGCACAGGGAAAGCTCAGCCAGGTCATATTTATGTTTTTGCTCCCCTTTAGCTAAAACTAATTACTGTTGCACTAATAAGAACGAAACAGACGGCTGAAAAAATATGATTTATTCTCCGTCATTTAAGTTTTGTGGGTTTTAACCTTTGCAGCATTTTTTTATGATGAATAAAGTTCTAGAAGATGTTTATTTTCCACAGGTATCTGGCATGGGATTCTAGAAGGCATCGGCGTCCTGGCAGTCATCACCAATGCCTTCGTCATCGCTATAACCTCGGACTACATCCCCCGCTTTGTTTACGCCTTCAAATACGGCCCCTGTGTGGACAAAGGGCCCCACCATGCAGATGAGTAAGCATTATTCAGTGTTCCCAGCTTAAATATATCTGCGGGTGCAGAAGGTGAGATGTGATGGTTTCCTGCCGTCCTCTCAGGTGCCTGCGAGGCTACATGAACAGCAGCCTGTCTGTGTTTGACATGTGGGAGCTGAAAAACAACAGCCAGGTCAGATACTGCAGGTACAGAGACTACAGAGCG
Source organism: Cyprinodon diabolis (assembly GCA_030533445.1). Lineage (NCBI taxonomy): Eukaryota > Metazoa > Chordata > Actinopteri > Cyprinodontiformes > Cyprinodontidae > Cyprinodon > Cyprinodon diabolis. Next base: position 48,022,624 of record CM060063.1, on the reverse strand, counting down.
CCGCCCTGGAGCTTGGTGCCCTACGAGTTCACCCTGCAGTTCTGGCATGTGTTGGCTGCCAGGCTGGCATTCATCATCGTCTTTGAGGTCCGTCTCCCCACTTTTCTCTGCATGTATCCGTATTAAAGCCAAGCAGCTAAAGCCAAATCCCCTCACAGCATATGACTTTAATATTTCTGAACAACTTTAGATGTCTTTTTATACTGTTATTAAAGGAATAGTACACCCAAAACATGATTAGCCTTCATTTTCTACTCACCCCCATGCTGAACAACACTCTGGAGTACTTTTTTGATATCTCAAATGCATCTGGAGATCTGGGAGGCTTCTTGCTGTCTGCTGACATTCAAATAATGGAGGTCTATGGCGCCCGAGGCAGAAAGGTCCATAAAAGTCCACAAAAAACGTGTCACTATTCCTCCATACTGCTCGTCCAATGTATTCCAAGTGTCCTGAGTGGGTAGCGTCCATAATTTACTCGAAATGAAAGAAGCCTCCCAGATCTCCAGATGCATTTGAGATATCAAAAAAGTACTCCAGAGTGTTGTTCAGCATGGGGGTGAGTAGAAAATGAAGGCTAATCATGTTTTGGGTGTACTATTCCTTTAAATTAAAACATCAGATACCTGCTTTAGGTGACTTTTTATTGGTTTATTAGATAATATCTATGAAGTTTATCATATATCTGATGCTTTATAAACTAGTGAACTCAATAGGTGTGTCAAAAAGTCTGACCCATTGAACTTTTGGACATTTCTTCATGATGCAATGCCAAAATGTTCTGCATTAGACCAAAAAGAAATAGTGCATCAACTCTAAAAGTGAAAGGAAATTTTACATGTTGGGGGTTTTTGTTTGCAAATGGAAAGACAAGAAAGTATGCCTTGTGTTTGTTTTAAGCCCCCAATGAATGAATAGATTACAGGATTAGTATTCACTACCAATTTTGTGCATCTAGAGACTAAAAACGTTACAATAAATCTTTGCAAAACTGCCCAAGCTCATCTGATGTCATGGAAAGTGTCCAGTTTTGCCCTAAATCATCACTTTGATTTAGATCTTGACTTTAACTTGGCTATTTTAACATCCCTATTTGCTTGAAGGTGCTCCATCCCACTTTGCTTCAACTCTGACAAGCTACCTTGTCTTTGTTAAATAAAAATACTCCCATAGCATGAAGTTTCCACCATAATGTTTCACCTTGAGGTGTTTCAGGTCATTTCTCAATTAAATTCAGTTTATGTAAGTATATAGCGCCAATTCACATCATGTCATCTCCGGTCACTTTACAGTTCAACCAGATGATCTAGTCAAATTGATTCAAAGTTTTCTATCTAAGGAAAACCAGCTGATTGCATCGACTCATTGACTCTTCAGCAATCCCTCACACTAAGCATGCTTGTAGCGACAGTGGAGAGGAAAAACTCCCTTTGAACAGGAAGAAACCTCCAGCAGAACCAGGCTCAGTGTGAGCGGCCATCTGCTGAGGCCCACTGGGGTTCAAGGAGACAGAAGCAGACATAGAAAAAGAAGCATAGATACAAAAGGCAACTGTCAACCAGCTCCACAGGCGGCCCCGTCCAGGAAACACACAGCCAGGCAGACGAGCTCCGAGCCAGCTCCCATGTCAGAGGATGAAGAGAGCACATCCAGTTAGTCACAGTCAGAGAAACAGGACTACACTGGAAAACAGGCCAAGCTCCAACATCTAGAAACAAAGGTGTTGATGGCAGCAGCACAGCTGATATTTCTCTCCAGGATGGAGTCACAGCCAAACAGGAACAGACCAGATGAAGCTACTATGAGAAAAAGCAGAGAGAGCAGAACGTTAGAGATTGAACTAACAGATTCTGCAGAGTGGGAGAATAGAGATAGAATGAAGCAGAATGATGAAAAAGGGGTCCCTATGTCCTCCAGCAGTCTAAGCCTATAGCAGCAGAACTATAGAGATAGATCAGGATAACCTGAGCCACTCTAACTAGAAGCTTTATCAAAAAGGAAAGTTTTAAGCCTAGCCTTAAAAGTAGACAGAGTGTCTGCCTCACGGACTAAAACTGGTAGTTGGTTCCACAGGAGAGGAGCCTGATAACTAAAAGATCTGCCTCCCATTCTACTTTTAGAAATTCTAGGAACCACTAGTAAACCTGCAGATTGAGAGCGAAGTGCTCTGTTAGGAACATAAGGAACAATCAGATCTCTGATATCAGATGGAGCTTGGCCATTTAAGGCTTTATATGTGAGAAGGAGGATTTTAAATTCTATTCTGGATTTAACAGGAAGCCAATGAAGAGAAGCCAGGATAGGAGAGATATGATCTCTCTTTTTAATTTTCATCAGAACTCTGGCTGCAGCATTTTGGATCAGCTGAAGGCTTTTAACTACAGTTTGTGGACTTCCTGATAGTAAAGAATTACAATAGTCCAGCCTTGAAGTAACAAATGCATGGACTAGTTTCTCAGCATCACCCCTGGAAAGGAGATTGATCATTTTTGCAATGTTCCTCAGATGAAAGAAGGAAATTCTAGAAACCTCTTTGATCTGGGATTTAAATGACAGGTCCTGATCAAAAATAACACCAAGATTTTTTACTTTATTATCTGAAATCAGTTTAATCCCATCCAAATGAAGTGACTGGCTAATCAGCTTCTTTTTCAGAGACTCTGGTCCAAAGACTATAACTTCTGTTTTGTCTGCATTCAGAAGCAGAAAGTTAAGAGGCATCCAGGTTTTTATGTCTTCAGACATGCCTGTAATCTATGTAATGGGTTAGCTTCATCTGGATTATAGACAGATATAGCTGGGTATCATCAGCATAACAGTGAAAATTAATAATTAATTGATTAATAATGATTGGTAGCATGTATAAAGTAAAGAGAATAGGCCCTAGCACTGATCCCTGTGGTACTCCACAGGTAACCTTTGAGCATGAGGAAACGTGTGCTTAGGTTTTTCCCACACATAATTCCCACAAATCCATAAATCATTTTCCATCTAAAAAGCAATTGATAGAGATCTGCTTCTGTCTCCTTGAACCCCAGTAGGCCTCAGCAGATGGCCGCTCACACTGAGCCTGGTTCTGCTGGAGGTTTCTTCCTGTTCAAAGGGAGTTTTTCCTCTCCACTGTCGCTACAAGCATGCTTAGTGTGAGGGATTGCTGAAGAGTCAATGAGTCGATGCAATCAGCTGGTTTTCCTTAGATAGAAAACTTTGAATCAATCTGACTGGATGATCTGGTGAACTGGAAAGTGACCTGAGATGACATGATGTGAATTGGAGCTATAGAAATAAACTGAATAGAATTGAATAGACCACAATAGAATGATTTTAATTTTAAGGTGGCAATCAGGCAAGTGTGAAACAGGCTCTCTAGTGGGATTACTATTGCAAAGCACCATTTGTTTCTGCCTTTAAACACAACAAAAGCTTGCAGAAACACTTTGTTTCTCAGTGTATAAATCATTTCTTATACCTTTTACAGCATCTGGTGTTTGGCATCAAGTCCTTCATAGCGTACCTCATTCCGGACATGCCGAAGAACCTATGTGATTGCATGAGGAGGGAGAAGTACCTGATGCAGGAGATGATGTATGAAGCAGAACTAGAGCATCTCCAGAAAGAGCGAAAGAAAAACGGGAGACGTTATCACCATGAGTGGCCTTAGCCTGAGCCCCCTCCGATGTGTCCACAGCTCATCACTCAGCTCACAGGCACAACCTGCCCGCCCCAACCCCCCCCACACACACACACACACACACACACACACTGCTTATTTACATATTTCAGCTTTGAGGGTCTAGCTTTGCACTGCTGATAGATTCTCTACACCAAAGACATCCAGTTGAGATCCTCTTTCCTTGTTGTTTTCTCCTCTCCTCTCTATAATCCGTCACCCAGCTCAATCCAGCCGGTTGCCCTTGGATCTGTGCCCTGTCATGGCTTCTCTGGGGAAAACCTTTGCAATTGTAATGTTTACTATGCAGATCAAGGGCTGCAGATGACCCTTGCTCACTCTCAGCCCCAAGCCCTGCAGCCTCTCTCTCTGTGTGGCAGCTAGCACTTTGACTCTGCATGGCAGCGTGTTTCCTTCTCTCTATCGTCGCCTTCAGCAGAGATCCATATGTGTGGCATTTGACGTTTACCTGTTAACGAGTGATTCTGGTGATGTGGCTACCAAAAAAAAAAAAAAAAAACTGGCAATGCTCTTATAAAATAACTGTATATCACTGTTAAAGCATATTCCCTGACATTCAGAGGCACTTCATGAACTGTAAGGAAAAGAACTTGATTCAGATCACTTGTTGTGAAGGGTGTTTACATCCATTCTGTGACTTTGATGAACAAATGTATAAAGTGCATGGCGACACCGTTTTCTACCTTTTTGATAGACGAACTCCTTGTGCTGCTGCCTGGTTTATGTGAGTGAGTCGTATGTTTATCTCTGTGCTTCTAGTTTGACCGTGTTGAGTTGAGAAAATGCAAACTTAGCAAAGCTTGATTGTGCCTACGGTGTAACAACATCAGCCTCATGTGTGGCCACTCTCATCCATTTTGTACGTTTTTAATTTTTCTTTTTATTTAGGAAGTATGCTGGTAAAGATTCTCAGTCATCCAGGTCATAATTATTCCAAAAAAGTAAAAAAAAAAAAAAAAACAATCCACTGGACTTTGTTTCCAAGTTTGACTTTGTTTCCAAGACGTTTCTCTTCCCATCCTGTTAAAGACTAGCCTGACGTAGTCCGACTCAATTCTAGTCAGAATGAGTCTGATGCTGCTCCATAGAGCTGTGATTATGGGGCGTGTTTCGAACGAACCAGGAAAAAAAATGCCTCTGCACTCAATTGGATAGACCTACAACCAATAAGAGCAACGGAGTGCGTGACGTATGTTAAGCGATGCATAGTTGTTGTCAACAAAAATCAAAGCGTGCAGTTGCACGCCTAGAATAAGAAGATGAGCCTTGATCGCGTTTCTCTGCTCCTCTTTTAAAATTAATTTGCTGTCGATATCTTCTAGAACAGACCTAATAGCAGAATCTACTCACCTCAACTCTCCGGCGGCAGCCATTGTTGTTGTCACCCAAGTGCGCTTTGGTGACGTGGTTGATTACGTTACTGTTGATCATCTGTCCATCATCGTATAAAGCCCGCCCTGACAATTTGATTGGATCGCCAGATATTGTGCTAGCATACTCGCGCTACTATTGAGCAATGCCAGACCGAACTTCCCGACCTCAAACGTTGTGGGCGGGACTAAGTTCGGAATGGCACCCAGGCTAGTGAAAGACAGCCTCGCTTTCTGTTTACCTACGACTAAAAGTTTTTGTTTATTACATCGTGTATAAATAAACTAGCCAACTTAACTTTCGTTCTTTCTGGTAAGTTTGTGTTTTACCTTCAACTAAAACTTGTTGTTTATCATATCAAGCATTGATAAAGTAGCCTAGTAGATTTCCTTCCACTTGTAGTGTCAGACATATGCAAATCTGATGCCTTGCACATGCGTGTTGACTATGGGTATGCTCAGTGTTGTGCCTGAACGCGTTCATTGAACGAAAGTTCATGAACTCGTTCATATTTTGGGCGAACGTGAACTGAACGTACCTTATTACTGCCTGATGAACGTTATTGTGAACTCGTTCATTCTGGTGTCTGTGAACGGAACGCTCTCTCAGTTCAACTCCGTTCAATAGGTTGCCAGATTTCTATAGAGCCCTCCAGGCGAAACCCCGACTAAATCACACCGTAAACAGGCCTTAATATGTAGCGGGAAAAACACCCAATCTGGCAACACCAGCTACCAGCGTCGTAGCCTACAGCCGCGTGCGTCATCAAAACAAAATGCAGCGTGGAAGCCACAGCAGCATGGAGGCGACAAAGCAGCAGCATGATCACTTAAAACAGTTTTATGACCAGGTGGTCGGTGAGGATGATGGCAACAATCTTACATTTCTCTGCAAACTTTGCCCACCGGCTTTCAGTAAAAAAATCAGCACTTCAGAAACATCCAAAGCAAATCTGAAACAGGATACGTACTGAAATGGAATTTCAAATGGAAAAAAATATTAAAATTAAAAAAACATTTGCACCTTAAAGACTACTTTCCTGTTTTTCTTTTAATAATTCCTCATAAAAAAGACCATTCAAGCAGCACATTTTTCCTGATGTTTCTGAGAATATACTGTAGGGGTGAAAGCTGCAGCTGCTACTAGTGTGAAGTGAATGGACAGCAACAAAGCTTTAAAGCAGCAATGGGGAAATGCTGTCCCCTCAACGCTAATGTAAACCCTGGTTGGATAAGGATTCAAAACTGGATATGAAGATGAAATCTGACGCACAGTTTCAGAGTTACAACTGATAAAATAATTGCTGTCTGTGGTTCTACAGTAGGCTATGGTGTAATTCAGCAATATATGAAAAAAAAGAACTATGAACTAGTTCATTTTAAAATGTGGGAACTGAACTTTGAACTAGTTCACGTAGAAAGAGAACTTTCCCAACACTGGGTATGCTGGTCTGATAGGGTATGCTGGTCTGATCTGATCGCAAAGGGGCGGACCAAACCCCCCCCCCCGTTTCTATTTGCATGTTTTCTAAACAAAAACCAGGCTTTGTTGGGCTGCTGGATAAAACCTGGAACTAAACGCTATTTCTGACATTTTGATTTGGAAAAAGCTTCCTGGATGGAAGAGAAATGTCTTCAAACTTGGAAACAAAGTCCAGCGAATTGTGTTTTAACTTTTATTTAGGAAGTGTTTTTTGTTGCTGTAAGAGCGTTGAACTTGTAGAGTTTGGTTTGGATTTGAGTTAAACCACAGTACCTTCTTGGGTCTCAGCACTGCGGCGACAGCACACATGTCTTAACTGGACTCTCCTTGTGAATAATGTAATGCAGGGTCCAGAAATCTGCTCTTCCGTTCATCTCCCCGCAGTCTGTTTTTCATTGCAAGCCACGAAGTGTGGTTGAAACTCTGATATCTGGGAAATAACTGTGGCTTGGATGTTGAGTTTGCGTCCGTATGCTGTTCCTCGCTTACTGAGCATGAAATACACTCTACTGTTCCAGTGCTCCAAAGAGCACGCAGTCCACCGCAGCCTCAGCTGCCTGCTCAGACTGAGCTGTAAAAGTGCAGCTTTGCCTGACCTGCTGTTTAAATGTGTTTTGTTACGATGCTGCAGACTTTAGGGAACTTGAGAAGTAAATCCTGATTTTGTTGTTTGCCAGATTTGGTCAGGCATGCTAAAATGAAGAGCTTATGCGACCTTGCAAAAGTATTTGCACCCCCTATTTGGGGGGATTTGCTCCGCATATCCATCTGGAAACCTTCCGTAGAAGTAATTTTGGGAAGGGGCGAAAATACTGGTTAGCTGATTGGCCTATGTTGGTGATAGACGGGCCAAATAAACCAATCAGATCAACGAAGCATATGACGTACTAACAGAGCGACGACGAAGAGGAGCCAATTGATAGATCAAACTCTTGCCGAAACCAGTCGGGAGAAGAGCAAAAACATCTGTTCCTCTGAGAAAAGCCTCCAGAGCAGTGTTTTGCTCTTCTTTCAGTGAAGAAATACTCTGTAATTCCCATAAAACTTGCTGGATAGCCACGCTAACGCTAGTTTCATCGGCTGAAGCCGCCATGTTCTTTAGAGTGAACTGTCGCGCTTCTCGTTGCGTTACACCTCAACCCGCCTCAAAGCCAACGCTGATTGGACGTTCGTTTGGTGAACGGCTCCAAATTTTCTTCAACGGAGAGTCTCCACACTGATCTGCGAGTGAAACCTTGAAAGCTCGCGAGATCAGGATGGTCTCAACAGGCTAAAATGTTACAGCGTCAAATTTAAATGTATTTTATTCAGATTTATATGATAAACCTAAATCATAGCACAATGACATTGTGCTTAATGCAGAGAATTCATGAGAGATACGAAGGATGTTCACCTTTTAACACAACTGCAATGACACTTATTTTATATTTTCATTCTACAAAGTATTTATTTAGAGGCTGCTAGGATAAAAGCATGTCATGATTTTAATTTATTTGTAAAAAAATGTTTAAAAAAAACATTAAAGTTTTCTACCTTGCAGTTGTTTGTCACTTTCTGCTGTCCTGTTAAAATACACAAATTAGTGTATGTAAAAGTACAAAACATAAAGCAACGTATGTCTACTTTAGTGAGACACTTAATTAATTAAACATGTAAGCAAGTATTTAACAGATGAAAGCAAAGAATGCCATTACCCAGCTCGGATTACGCTGTATTTCCATCATTTTCTTGATTTCTTCTTGTGCATCGTTTATTACGCATCTAGTGTGGTTTTTGTTTATTTTTTCTACTTTTTTCTTTTGCACCACCAACCAAAGTTTCCATTTTCTCACACTCAAACCGGCAATGTCCACATTTCTCAGGTGTCCGCCGAATATTTGCAGATAATCAGATTTTTTTAATCACATTTTATATATAAAAAACATATAAATATATTACTGTTACCCCACAGTTCTCTTTGCATGACCTGCACACTCCCAGTAGAAAGCTGGTTTTATTTGTTTGGGTTTTTATTCTGCTGCTTGTAGCTTCGTGGCTCAGATCAGATATCCCCAGTTTCTGTGGACATCCCGCCACATGCAGGTTGTTATGATGCTTTAAGGTCAAATTTAATACAATCTTTCACTGTTTTATTCACTTTAATGGTCTTTAAAGCGTATGTTCCCTGCTATGTGAACACTAAAAATCTATGCATGCTGTTATCCTCCAGTGCTACTTTTCTTTAAATCAGAAGCAGATGTAAATGCAGTGGCACATTTGTACTTTAGGGTTTGCATGTCTTTAACAGCAGCTTTTAGCAAAGCTAACATCTGTGGAGTTTTTAAACATATCACCATTATTTTTTTCAGTGTTTTTCGTTTTTGGAGGATTTTATATTGAAGGAGTATTTTCTGTCTTCGTACTGTTTTAACATCATCTGTTTGGGAATTTCAAGGAGATTTAGATGTGAATTCTCAAATTTCCTCTGCTTAGATGCTATTTTTGGACATTTTTAAGATGTTTCCCTGCAAACGGCCTTAGTATTTGTTATAATGGCAAATGAGAGGGATGATAGAAATGAAAAACGGCATGACCCTGGTACTGATCATTTCTAAATGGATCTTCAGTTCTACATGCTGCACGGCGGTGGAAAGGTGCTTCTATCGCCCTCTACCTTTGGCAATAGCACAACATGGGTGTTGTATAATAAATGATAACTGCGTGACGTTGCACATGTCTGAAACATTGCAATGAAGAAAAGGATTAAGCTCATTTGGGATTCTATGCCTCCTAAGAAGATCATGCTTGAGCAGTGATGTAGTTGATGTGGAAGCAAAGTGACGTCTGCTCATAAATGTAACTATAGTAGGATGATATGACCGCATCGATTGCATCGTTTACTTCTTTCCTGTTTACATGTACAAACATTGAAATGTATGAAAATAGTGTAAAATACTTTGGATATCATTTTTTTCTGTAATAAATCATGGATTGTATCTTTTCAATTGAATCCCAGTTTTTTGTTGTTTTTTCAGGGGGGGGGGTGTATTTGAAGGAAAAGTCATTCTTCTCATTTTAAGAATTCAAACTTCTGAAAGTAATTTAAATATGAAATTACTACATCCCGTTTAATAAATAAGTGTTTTTAATTCAGAGTAATTTCATCTGAATGTGCTTTACTGGAGGCATCCATGTATCCAGAGCTGGAGACATAAGCTGATTAGTTTTAAATGAATACTGGAAGATATAAAAACGCTTCCTAAAGAAATTTACATCCATTTCTTTATGAACATTTTACTTGCAATTGGGTACTTCTATATTTTACAGTTTTTTTTTGTTTTGTTTTGTTTTTTATTCAGACCTAATTTTGAAGGAAAAGTCCAGCCACATTCAGAAAACAAACTTCTGAAAATCCTTTTAGGTCTGAAATGATTCCATCCTGTTCAATAAATGATCAGTGTTTTTAATTAAGGGTATTTTCCATGTGACTGTGCTTTACTGGAGGCATCCATGTTTGTCAAAGAACACTACTGCCACCTACTGGTTAGTGACATTGTCACTAACCAGTAGGTGGCAGTAGTGCGGTATCGGTGGCAGTAGTGCGGTATCGGCTGTTGATCAAGTCCCAGTGCTGTATCTGGTGTTTGTCACAACGCGCTATTATCCAAGTCATCTTGAAAACATTCTTCTTCCAAATGTTGGCTACATATTACGTGTTTTTTTTTTTGGCCAGAAGTTCGATGGCAAATCCTCCCTCTTCAAGTTGGCGATCCAACGACCAACCCGTCCGTGGAGGATCAGGAATCAGAAAGGTGGAATAACTCTTTTTTTCACTTTTCCCCGATGTATTCCAGCATCCAGCTGCCATGCACGTGGGCATTGTCAGTTTCACTATAGCTCTGGTGAATTTCAATGGTGAAGTCCTCTGGAAATCTTCAATAATTGTTGTTGATTGCAGATGTGTCTAGTAGTTCCCATTGATTTAGCTTGTAAAGCGGGGAGAATGGCGCTAGGCTTACCGCACCGTGACGTCATTGTCGGTGTTCTGTCGGATGAGCATACCTGGTCAGACCGGCATACCTATAGTCAATACCAATTTAGTTTAAAGCTTTAGTTTTTCCCATTAGTTTTATACAAAAAACAGACTTTAAATTACCTCAACAGGCGTGTATCCCTTTAGTTATGTACAAAAAAAAACGATTTAATGACTTACTTTAGGTGTTTTTTGATGCGTATAGTGATCTGAGCTTAAATTGTTTGGTTTTTTTGTACATGACTAAAGGGATACACAACTGTTGAGGTAGTTTAAAGTCTGTTTTCCGTACAAAACTAAAGGGATAAACGCAAATGTGACGTCTTGCTCATGCGTATTGACTATAGGTATGCTGGTCTGACAGAACACCGGAAGATGTCAGGAGTGAGGTGTTACTATATTTGGGCAAAAATGGCTGCTAAATTCACTAAATTCATTAAATCACGACAAACGTATTAGTTTTAGGTATAAATAATGATCCATTGATTATTCCTGCTGACTGGACTTTTCCTTTAAAGAGCATGAAGCAGCAGGAATGTCTGTGAATGTTTATTATCTTAAACAGTTCTCAGACTGAACTAAATCTGCTTATGGAGCAACCCGAAGCCCACTGGAGTGCAGACGCTGTTTTCTTCTTCTGCCCTCACTATTATCAGAGACCACAAAACCTCCGGGCTGAAAACTGGTCATATAACATACAGTTAGAGAAGATTGTGTTTCTATAACAAAGCATCTTTCTCAGTATTATTATTAAGGCTCATACCGCTGCCTGGCTCTCTGCTAACTGCTTTTCCATATTGCACAAACCTTAATTTTAACAGTAAGAAACATCAGAGCTCCGATGACAGATGGTTCATACTTTAATTATTTCCTCCGTTATGTCGCCCACGCCGTGACATTTCCTTTCACCTTCACTGACTAACAGACTTTACATAATGGGCAGAGATGGTTTCACATTCTCAGGGATGGATCCTATGGAGCAAAACACACAAGATACTTCTATCTAGTGCAATATTATTGCTCTATATAAATCTATGCTAAAGCTGAAGGCCTAAAGGCAGGAATATAGTGAGATGTTATAAACTGACAGAATTACTGAACTGGAGGTAAGAGAGATAAAGAAAAACAATGCAAGATGCAGCCTAAAGCTAACGTATGATATGGTTAACAGTGCAACTAATAATGTTACCCATAGATTATATTGTTTTTGCTGCAGGACTTCATATATTCACTGGACTAAATACAATCAGAGGTAGAGATTCAAAGAACTGTTTTTTTTATGTTCTTTGTCAATTTCCAGTTTTTTATTTAAAGGTTTCTGGTTTGGATTTTTTTTTTTTTTTAAGGACCAACATTCATTGGAGAAAAAAAAAATGCCCGATAAACTTTTTAGCTTTTAAACAAACATAAAATAAAGAGACTGTCTGCATCAAAGCGCAACATAGTAAAAAACATTTGCATGATGCAAATCTTTTTAGTGTCCTTTAACCTTTATCCTTCTGTTAAGACAGTCATCAAACGTGAAAAATTAGGAGTTTTTCACATCACTCAGGAAAACTAGAGAGTTTCAACCATAAACAATTTCTTCAGTCAGTTCAAGATCTCTGTTGGATTGAAATAAAAATTGTAACTTGGCAGCCTAAAGACCTTAATGTTAAGAGCTAAATCTATGTTTCAAAGTAAGGATATAGTGAAGGAGAAAAGTATCTTATGGTGTCGCAGCCTTCTGTTCCAGAAAATACCAACATTTCCAACAAAGGGTGGTAACAGATGTCTTCTGACTTATTCCGGCTTATTTATTGTAAAAACAAATACAAAATAATTACTAAAAATGCATTACAACTTGGCAGAAACGAAAATAATATTAATTTAATGTTTGAGGCTCTAAAAAAGTGGTAAAAAAATAATTTTACAAAACCCCCCGCCCACACCAGACATTTACCAAACAATCCAGCATCCGGAGTGTTCTTAATTACTCCAATTAATGGGAGGGTCTAAAAATTAACATAATATAAACAATTCCAAATATAAAAAATAAATTACAAATTTTGGTTCTAAATTAACTTAAATATATTTTGCATACCAAAAGAAGAAAACTAAATTGGTAGAAATTACAAAAATTTAGCATGAATGGCCGCAACTTACTGTCTTGTTAAAAAGTGAGGAGAGATGAAGATGGACAGACAGGTGTGTGCTTGTGTTGCTATAATCGTACGGTCTGGTGGCAGCAGGTCGTAGTCCTGGTGCTGTAGTCACTATCATCCCTGCTGCAACAAAACTACAACTTGTGCAACGTATGTGCAATTACTTTTTACCCTGTGCAATAGCCTATTTCTCTATATTTGATACCCGATTCAATAACTATATATATAAATATAATTATCCATCTATATAAATACCCATGTAAACACCCTGTGCAATAATCCTGTATAATAATCCTACTTTAAAAAAGAAAACAAAAGCTGTCATATGTGGACAGATTGTGTATATACTGTATATATCCTATTACCCTTTCTCTTCCTTGGGCACCTTCTTCTTCTTCTATGACTATTTGAGCTGATGTAACGAGTACATTTCTCCACTGTGAGCTTAATAAAGTCAATCAATCAATCTATCATGTCACAGACTCTGTATCACACTGACCGCACCAAACCAAAACACTGCATATTTCCACCGTATATATTTCATGCTCTGAACTTTTTTTTATTAATGCGCTTTTTTACACCATGTTTACACACTGTTTACATTTAATCACTGCTGCACTGTCTGGAATGTAAATGTAATGAAAGCTGTACAAAACCAATTTAAATTTTATGTTCTTTTTTTTTCCACAGCAGTTGCTTGTCATTTCAATCTGAAAAACTCATATGAAGAGAAAAGACAATTAGAAGAAATTTATTGATACAATTACTTCAGTCTTTGGCGCTCAGACCTCGGCAGGAATAGTTAGCGCTGAATTTGATAGATATGCATGAAAAGGAGTAAAGAATAGGGCTGTGCCTTTTAAGATGAGCTTTGGATGCCGATGTACAGTACTTTTACTGAGGTGTGGTTCAAAGCTGATTTTCTGTGTTGTAGGTGGATGTAGGAGAGCAGTTTCTTCAGTTGAACTTACGCCTAGGCTTCATTACACTGTCACAAGTACGGAGCAACGACATTAACACTTTGCATTGAACCCCTCCCCTTGGGGAGCAGTGGGCTGCTAATGTGCGGCGCCCAGGGAATTGTATACACACTGTGTATCAAAAAAATAACAATAAAGGTTGTGTAGGTCTCAATCAATCAATCAATGCGGACACATCAAAGTTCGGTTGGGGTGAAGAGAGTGCTGAGCTGAAAAGGGAAGCTTTTGATTTAACTGATCGATCTAAGTTTCTACCCTCATCTGTGATCCAGAAATCTGGGTCATGACTGACAAAACCAGATCCTGCGTAAACGCTGCTAAAACCAGCTTTCTCCACAGGGTGGAAGCTACTCTGTCTTCCTCAAAGATAAGATAAGGAGCTCAGCCATCAGGAGAGTGCAGCTGCTTTTCCTCTACACCAAGAGGAAGGATGATTCCCTTGGGAAGTGTCAAAGGGGACGGCCCATAAAATGCTGGACGGGGCTTTGTTACTTGGCCGACCATGAAGCTCCTCAGAAGAGCTGGATAAGGTCTCTAGGGAGTATCTGTTAAGACCACTGCCCTGTGTCCCAATCCCCTGAACATATACGAAGGCAACAGCAAAAATAGGACGTCTGTATTTCCTCAGAAACCATAACAGCACATATACCTTCAAAAAAGTTTGACTTTGTCTCGTGAATCCTCACGGATCCTTGAGATCATAAGTTTTATGCAAATATGAGATAGCTCTTTTTTTTGTTTTTTTTGCAGCAGGGATTGTAACATTGGATCTAACAGACTTCATTTCTGCTCTTTGGTGTTTAATCATGAACATGGCCTGCAGTGCGTTAAATGTTGCTCTGGGTCATTTTGTGACCTCATGGATGTGGTGTTTATATAATAATGGGGCTATTTTGTAGCCCAGCCTTTATTGGGAATGTTCACTGCTGTTCCTTATCAGCCCCATTTAAGGACCACGGCTCTAACTGTGCGGCTTTAGAGTCCATAAACCTTTGGAATGGCTGTTTATCCCCTTTCAAATAGATAAACGTAAATGACTTTGAGTCATATACGTTGAACTATCTTAAATTTTATACAGACTGTGACTTGATTTCTCTTTAGATCTTTTAGCCCATAGGAGTTTTAAGAACATTTTTTGGGGGTCCTGAAGCAGCCTTAAAGTCGTAGGGAAGCGGCTGTTCCAACTGTTGCATTTCCGAATTCTTCCAAGTGGTGCCCGACTTTACACGAGTGAATTAAGTGAATGTGTTTGGTCATTTATCAAGAGGGCGGGATTGTTGTGGCAGAAGGTTTGCAATCAAGTTTGGTTGTGGCCGGTTTCTTGGAAGCATCTTGCTAACCAGTTAGCATCTTAGTGCTAGTAGGGTCCCAATGGGAAATTCCATTGGGACCAAGTAGCACTAAATTGGTGACTTACAAACGACGCTGTCAAGGAACGCTATGGACAGCGGAAACATGCAAGAGGAGGAGAGTTTAGTGTCGGAGGTCGTGGATGAGTCTCCTCTGTCTCCTTTCAATGGAGCGCTCACAGAGCTCAGAGTACTAATTTCTGTCGCTGTTGTTCAATCAAAGTAAGTTTTAAGATCATTTGATGCGAGAACATCATACTTTTACGCATCACTATATATCCCATTTACCGATTTAATGCGTAATTCAAAATTTTCTTTTCCAAAGTTAAGAGGACCGCGGCAACCAGCGGAGCTCCGAGGGTAACAGCATCCAGGTCTAATCCTAGCCCGTCTGCAGTAGCCAGGGCTAACGTCGGCCCTTCTGCAGCGGCCAGGGCTAACGTCTGCCCGTCTGCAGCAGCCACGGCTAACATCGGCCCGTCTGCAGCAGCCACTGCTAACGTCGGCCCGTCTGCAGCGGCCAGGGCTAACGTCGGCCCTTCTGCAGCGGCCAGGGCTAACGTCGGCCCTTCTGCAGCGGCCACGGCTAACGTCGGCCCGTCTGCAGCAACCACGGCTAACGTCGGCCCGTCTGCAGCAGCCAGGGCTAACGTCGGTCCGTCTGCAGCAGCCAGGGCTAACGTCGGTCCGTCTGCAGCAGCCAGGGCTAACGTCGGCCCTTCTGCAGCGGCCAGGGCTAACGTCGGCCCTTCTGCAGCGGCCAGGGCTAACGTCTGCCCGTCTGCAGCAGCCACGGCTAACGTCGGCCCGTCTGCAGCAGCCACGGCTAACGTCGGCCCGTCTGCAGCAGCCAGGGCTAACGTCGGCCCGTCTGCAGCGGCCAGGGCTAACGTCGGCCCTTCTGCAGCGGCCAGGGCTAACGTCTGCCCGTCTGCAGCAGCCACGGCTAACGTCGGCCCGTCTGCAGCAGCCACGGCTAACGTCGGCCCGTCTGCAGCAGCCAGGGCTAACGTCAGCCCGTCTGCAGCAGCCAGGGCTAACGTCGGCCCGTCTGCAGCAACCAGGGCTAACGTCGGCCCGTCTGCAGCAGCCAGGGCTAACGTCGGCCCGTCTGCAGCAACCAGGGCTAACGTCGGCCCGTCTGCAGCAGCCAGGGCTAACGTCGGCCCGTCTGCAGCAGCCAGGGCTAACGCAGCCAGGGCTAACTTCAGCCCGTCTGCAGCAGCCAGGGCTAACGTTAGCCCGTCTGCAGCAGCCCTCTCTCTGCATAGCCGTATGTGAAGTACCGCTGGCTCTAATGGCGATTTTTTTGTTTTATTTGGAAAAATGTTCATTTCATTTCATTCATGTTTATCTCACTGTGTTTATTATTATTCCCCCACTAAATAAAAAAAGTCAGAATTTATTATTACCCAGAAACTATCAATAGCAGGAGGTGAAATGCAGCTCCAGACTAGCTTTGAATGTGGTGATGTCATCAGTACGCTTCTGTTCCAGTTGATACAGATTTATTCTGCGTGATCCCGTTTTCCCCGAGTCCAGACTTTCCTTGGTTCTTCTCAAGAACATACTTGGCGAGAACACGAGTCCGTACTCGTGTTCTTGAAACGGCCAACAATTCACTCTCCAAATATACACCTGTAACGTCGTCACTGCTCTGCGAACATTCTTATTTCAACCGTTGCGTATATTAGCTGCGACATATGAATCAAGATGCTATAACCGAAAAATTTTTATTGACAGATGACCGTTGATATATGATTGGCCGAATTTAGGTGTTCAGGATGAGGTAGAACTAACTGGCCTGCAGAAGATAATGGAAACCCCCAACCCACAGATTTTAAGACAGGATTTTTTTTTATATATATAAATTTATATAGATTTTGTCCTGAAATCTACATTTTGGGAAAATAACCTCTGATAAAGAGTATAAAAAGTATTTAGTCAGCCACCAATAGTGCAAGTTCTCCCACTTAAAAAGATGAGAGAGGCCGGTAATTTTCATCATAGATATTTCTCAACTATGAGAGACAAAATGAGAAAAAAAATCCAGAAAATCCCATTGTCTGATTTTTAAAGAATTTATTTGCAAAATATGGTGGAAAATAAGTATTTGGTCAGTTACAAAAGTTCATCTCAGTACTTTGTTATATACCCTTTGTCGTCAATGACAGAGATCAAACGTTTTCTGGAAGTCTTCACAAGGTTTTCACACACTGTTGCTGGTATTTTGGCCCATTCCTCCATGCAGATCTCCTCTAGAGCAGTGATGTTCTGGGGCTGTCGCTGGGCAACACGGACTTTCAACTCCCTCCAAAGATTTTCTATGGGGTTGAGATCTGGAGACTGGCTAGGCCACTCCAGGACCTTGAAATGCTTCTTACGAAGCCACTCCTTCGTTACCCGGGCGGTGTGTTTGGGATCATTGTCATGCTGAAAGACCCAGCCACGTTTCATCTTCAATGCCCTTGCTGATGGAAGGAGGTTTTCACTCAAAATTTGACGATACATGGCCCCATTCATTCTTTCCTTCACACGGATCAGTCGTCCTGGTCCCTTAGCAGAAAAACAGCCCCAAAGCATGATGTTTCCACCCCCATGCTTCACTGTAGGTATGGTGTTCTTTGGATGCAACTCAGCATTCTCTCTCCTCCAAAGACAACGAGTAGAGTTTTTACCAAAAAGTTCTATTTGGGTTTCATCTGACCATATGATATTCTCCCAGTCATCGTCTGGATCATCCAAATGCTCTCCAGCAAACTTGAGACGGGCCTTGACATGTACTGGCTTAAGCAGGGGGACACGTCTGGCACTGCAGGATTTGAGTCCCTGGCGGCGTAGTGTGTTACTGATGGTAGCCTTTGTTACTTTGGTCCCAGCTCTCTGCAGGTCATTCACTAGGTCCCCCCGTGTGGTTCTGGGATTTTTACTCACCGTTCTTGTGATCATTTTGACCCCATGGGGTGAGATCTTGCGTGGAGCCCCAGATCGAGGAAGATTATCAGTGGTCTTGTATGTTTTCCATTTTCTAATAATTGATCCCACAGTTGATTTCTTCACACCAAGCTGTTTACCTATTGCAGATTCAGACTTCCCAGCCTGGTGCAGGTCTATAATTTTGTTTCGGGTGTCCTTTGACAGCTCTCTAGTTTTGGCCATGGTGGAGTTTAGAGTGTGACTGTTTGAGGTTGTGGACAGGTGTCTTTTATACTGATAACGGGTTCAAACAGGTGCCATTAATGAAGGTAACGAGTGGAGGACAGAGGAGCCTCTTACAGAAGAAGTTACAGGTCTGTGAGAGCCAGAAATCTTGCTTGTTTGTAACTGACCAAATACTTATTTTCCACCATATTTTGCAAATAAATTCTTTAGAAATCAGACAATGTGATTTTCTGGATTTTTTTTTTCTCATTTTGTCTCTCATAGTTGAGAAATATCTATGATGAAAATTACCGGCCTCTCTCATCTTTTTAAGTGGGAGAACTTGCACTATTGGTGGCTGACTAAATACTTTTTTGCCCCACTGTATATAGATGTTTAAGCCAGAATGATTTGATATTTAAATATGATTTCCCTATGACGTTAAGAGTCCATTTAGAAGTTGACAAAGGTTGCAGTTATGTTTCACTCTAGGCTATTTTGATTTTGAATTAGATTTTTTCTATCAGTATACAAATATTATTTGAAAAATATATTTTTTTCTCCATCTTATCTGGATTCAAGCTTTAATTGTTAATCTAATTTTAGCTTGGATGGATTTAATCAGCTTAAGGGAAAATTTGTCCAAATACTGATGACTGGGACGGCTCTTTTCAGAACTATTTGGCTTTACTTTCCATAGATGGGTCTTAAAAATGCTGATTTATCACCAAAGCTAATGCAGGAGAGGAAAATCCTGTGGTGAAAAACACTAAAAGTTTATTTTTGTAACTTCGGCACCTGAAATGGAAAAAATAATCCCTGATTATTCATAAAATGTGTGCTCCGCCTGTGTATCGCCCTAGCGGCTGTTTTACAGGCCCCTAAAGCGGAAACCTTCGGGTCAATCTAACACTAAAGCAACAGAAACACTTTCTGATATTTTTACTGAGATATTTTCCAGCTCAGTCAGAATTCCAACCAAAGACTATTGTTCCAGTGATTTTGAACTGCTTATTGCTCCCACAGACTGAAGACGTTCAGTCCTCCCGCCCACTAACACCTCTGTGTGATTGGTGTCACAAGGAAGAACAGGTTTACTGTGGAGATAATCTAGTGCTGCTGCTATAAATCTGACTCTGCTTACGTTTAAACGCGACCTGACAGCAGAGGATGGCTACCAGAGGACAGAGCAGTCAAAATAGTAATCTTTCCAAATTATAACAGGATGCTGGTTATACTTGTTTAGAGCAGGAGAAAAAACAAAGGAAAAATAGACAGTTTTTACAGTAGCAGCCATTCAAAATCGCCCTTCTGAGTGAAACGCCAGCTGAATGGCAGCCTACTACCCTGCGACTCCCAGCAAAATCCTCTCCAACTTACAGCCACTGGCCTTGTCCTGGGCATGCATTTTTTTTACTCTGACTCCACCTTTTCACTGAATTACAGGGTCTGACCAGAAGATGACGCTTCTCTTTAGATCTTAATGCCCACAAATATTTTAGTTCAAAGATTGATGTTTAAAAAGGAATTGTAGAGGCCAAGGATCAGCCAAAGATCAGCTAAAGATCAGCCAATGGCCCATCAAGATAGTTGTGAAATTGTGAATGGCTACTACTGTATTTAAAAAAATTATTTTAACTGTATAACACTGTTGTAATATAGATCCACTTATCAGTCCCCCAATAATATAAATTGACAGTTTTCTTAGTTTTTGCTAAAAATAATCAGGTCAGATATTGAAAAAAATAAATAAATAAATGTTTTTTGCTGTTAATAAAGCAGATCTGTACCAAAAAAACAGGTTGACGCATGCACACCCAAACATTCAGGCATTGTTTTCGTCCAGCTCCTCCAACAAACCGTAAACTGGTTTCTAAGCCCGACACCATGACTGCGAAGTTGAGCTAGCCACAGTTAACTATTAACAGTGAACAGTATAAACCCTCCGCTACTACTGACTGAGTGGCGCGAGGCACTGTGGGACAGGCGCTGTGTAGGGACAAACGACGCATACTCTTCTATAAAGTTCAAGAAAAACTTATATTAATAGTACAAATTAATTAAACAATTATGTTTTTTTATGTCCATTCGTCCATGGCTCGTAAATTTTGTCTGGTCTTTATGTTGTTGACGAAAATCATTTTTTATTCTCATCATATCTTTATTTTCTGGAAACAATTTTGTGCATCATCATCTCGTCATCTTCACGGGAAAAAGGGGCGTTCATGAAATTAACAGTGCTTGTTAGTTTAGTTTATTCTATGGTTCATGTCTTGGTTCCTGGTGGCCAGTGAATGGAAAGGGTTTTTGTGTCTGTCTTGTCTTGTCGTGTCCTGGTCCTTCTCCGCGGAGCCCACAGGGCTTTGGCTTGGAACATGGACAGGGTCGGTTTCATTCCTGTAAGCCTGTCTCCTAGCAGGAGACCAGTTTAAAGTTTCCTGCAGAAATCCCAGTACCATGTCTTGTTTCTGTCCCTCAATCACTGAGCCTGTCTATCTGCATCTCAGCCCGCCTGTCTGCAACTCAGCATGTCTGTGTGAACACGGTACCGGACTCTCTGGAACTCTGGGCCAGCCTGGGCGCTCTGTGGATTTCTGGCTGTTCCTGTGTGGATCGGAACTCCTGGTCGAGTTGAGGATTCCTGGATCTCAGAACTGTCCGGTTCTGACCTGGATCGGTCTCTGTCAGCTCTCTGCGCTGGATCCCATTTGGCAGTCAATCAGATGGATCCTGCCTGCCATGCAGAGAGTGGACTGAACGGTTAAACCAGGTAAGTGACTCACTCTGATTATTATCTCCTCTCAGATGATTGTGGTCATTTACTTGGGTTTTTCCCTCCAGAGAGTGTCAGTGATTGGGCGGTGCCCTGCCCCCCTTTCCCCCCAGTAGGTCCACAGATCCACAGCAGCCCATTTTTGTTCTGTTTCAGTTTTGTTTTAATAAATGTCTTTAATAATACTTTCCTAATGACTGTCATGCCTTGAAATCTGGGTCCATCTGTCCCGTTTGATGACAATTGTAACATGAGGACAGTTTCAATATACATTTGAAATCAGTTAAATTGTGCTTGCAAACTACCAATTACACTGTTTTTTTTTAAAGATTTTAAGCAGCCAAAAGAAAAATATTTCCTCATTATTCCAACAAAAAAAAAAAACAAAAAAATGAAAGCATTCACTGGACTTTGTTTCCAAGTTTGAAGACGTTTCCCATTCAGGAAGATTTTTCAAATCAAAATGTCAGAAATAGCGTTTAGTTCCAGGTTTTATCCAGCAGCCCAACAAAGCCTGGTTTTAGTTTAGAAAACATGCAAATAGAAACGGATGAACGGATGAACCCCTTTGGAATGGGGGTCTGCTTCTTTTCCTCACTATGTTACTACATTTTTACCCTCAGCAGGAATGTTTTAAACTCTAATATTTATATTTTTGTGCATATTAATGATTAATTGAACATAGCAGGGAAAGGTAGACACGGCCAGCTGAGTGACAGCAGGATTCCAATGTCAAGCAAGTAGAAGAATAGATGAGGAGCAAATTTAATGCAGTGAAAAGTGGCAGTGCTGAAGTATGTATGTTAATAAAAGCATTGATACTGAAGGTAATAAAAAATCAGTCTGTTATACTGAGGCTATAAAATGAGCTGCTCCATAAAATGTAAGGTTATTAGACTGTGGGAGTGAGAGTGGGAGATAACCCACACATGCAGAGCCCTGTGCAGAAGCGGCAGGGTTTCAAACTATCTTTCTGAAATTCAAAATAGCTCTAACCACTTAAAAGCCAGGCAGCCCATTTCCCAAAAAGATAAATTCTTTATCTTGACTTAGATTTGGAATGTTAGTCTCCCCCATAAAAAAACCCTCCTACCCCAGAACCCTCCGCCTCCTTTTTATAAACGCCCTCATAACATTTCCGGTTCGAGATGTTAACCAGAATCACAGCAGCTCCTTGTTTACATACTTTGACTTACATCCCTGTCCAGTGGGGGATCTAGGGGGTGGCTACTTGGGCTCCAGCCCCGGATGTTTCCCCAAGAGCCCAGGATCTCGCTTCTGAGCTGATCTGAGTAAAATGTGCAGTACTGGAATTCCCCAGATAGTGGCAGCATGAGCAGGAAAGCAGCCTGCAGCATTCCCGTGCAGAAGTGTATCCCCCCCTCATCGCTGCCAGCTTTTAGGAGTTGAGCTCCTCCGTTAAGTTACCTGCAAGTCTTTAAAGTCGTAGGGAAACGGCCGTTCCAACCGTTGCATTTCTGAATACTCCCGAGTGGTGCACGATTTAACACGAGTGAATAAAGTGAATGTGTTTGGTCATTTATCCAGAGGGCGGGATTGTTGTGGAAAAAGGTTCGCAATCAAGTTTGGTTGTTGCCGGTTTCTTGGAAGCATCTTGCTAACATGTCATTTACTGTACACACACACATACAAAACAAGATTTCTTTTTGTACAGCTCTCATGACATTTTAACTTTCTTAAAGTGCAGCAGTGATCAAATGTAAACATTGTGGGAGAAAAAACATGATGTAAAAAAACTCATTGATATGGTCATGTGAGGGGTCATTGATGATGTCACGGGCTCGGGACACGCAGCGCTGGGATGAAATGTCTTTAATGGAGGGAAGAGGAGCCCCCATGATCCTCTCTGCTGTTCTCACCTTCTTCCAGTCTGAGGCGCTGCAGCCTCCACACCACACAGTGAGACAGCTAGTCAGAACGCTCTCTATGGTGCTTCTACAGAAGGTGGGGAGGATGGGGGGGGGGGGGGGGGGCAGGTGGCCTCTCCTCATCCTCCGCAGGAAGTCCAAGCGCTTCTGGGAGGTGGTGTTTCCAGTCGTATATACCGGAGACAGAATTCATTGTTCTGTCTCCCATATATACACCCCCTGTGCATTTCCCCATGGCTGGGTTCCTTTGATTTTTGATTGTGTTTCCCGAGCATCTCCTAGTTTACTGTGTTCCTTGTCAGTAATTTCTTGATTTACCATCTACCTCTTCATTACATTTGAGAGAAATTATCTCAGCCTTCCATCTCTGCATTTATGTCCTCAACTTCAAGGAAGCAACAGCCCACAAGGCATAAAGCAATCTCCTTTTAGGTCAAAGAGGGTGGATTCGCAGGGCAACCCCACCCAGCAGAGGGACGGGGCAGATTAGTCTAAACATGTTCATATACTTGTAGCCTAAAGTCATAGCTAGGCGGACAGTAGCCAATAGCAGATAGATATTTAGTCATTAGGTATCAAAACACATCTTTTTCCCTGTATTGTTTATTCTTTGAGGAATTTTACATTGATTTAGATGAATATTGCATCTTAAAAGTGTTTTTTCAAACAGACATTTATCAAATTAACCAAAAGGCAGCAAAAAATTTAACACACTGATAACTCATACAGATTTCCATTTTTTGCAGTGCATAAAAGATTCTTGTTAGAAATGAAGTATTTATGGTATTATCTACTTAGGAATGCTGATGCCTTTGCGGTTTTGAAGTATTTTGTGTTTTGAAAAACCAAATAAAAAAGCAAAAAAGATTAAAGATAGTTTTGTGTTGTGTATATAAACCTTAAAAAGATTGGTTCTTAGTACTTTCTTTTACTTCAGTACTGGAAAAAATCCAAATCTAGATTATTTATTAAAAAAAAGTGCATTTGGTCTTGGATTGAGGAGATAAAAGAGACATTTTGCCATAGGAAAAAGACAATTTAGATTTGCAATAAGAAAACACAATTGCATTGTCTTATTTCAAGTGCATATTATCTAATTATCTTATTTTAAGACTAAAACCACTCATTCGATTGGCAAACTATCTCATTTACCTACTCAAATTAAGGGTAAAAACACTTAATATAAGAAATGTTTACTTCTTTCTAGGTCGTTTTTGCAGTGTAGATATTTTGGTGCATAAATACTAATTTGAAATTGTTTTGTTAATTTCAAAGATTCAGTCATGTTAGATTTGCCATGGATTTTTTTCAGTGTAGCCCTTGAAAAGGACAACTGCCATGTGCACCATTGCTCCCCTCTGTGTTGTTTATTTGGGATGAACATGAATTTATTCATTTTCCATCTCTTTTTCAAACCTTTACCGTGAGTTTCACCCTTTTTCTTCCTATTCTGAATTCCTAACATTCACTGTAACATTCTGTCTACAGCCTCCCACGCAGCCTGCAGGTCCTCAAACTCTTGAGCGCAGATTAGCCGGCCAGAAACACACGGATGACATAAAACAGTAGAGGATCAACAGAAAAATCTCTTGCAACTCCACCAAAATTGCCTTTGTTTTTACATGTGTTACTACATCTGCTTTCAGGCAGTTTCACCCTGCAGTGAGCCACCGCACCTTGGCAAACTGCTGTATTCCATTTGGTTTATCAGTGTATTTGTTCAGGTGCGAGTCCTAAAGACGAAGACAAAAACAGTGCAGAAACTTCCCAGCCTTCCTCTGACAAAAGCTTTTATTCTGTGCTGTGGTCAGATAAGCAGCAATATTTTCTGTAAAATAAAACAAATAACCCACTCAGATGACTCACTGTTCAATGTAAGTATGTTATTTGTATTTGCTGAGTACACTGCAGAATAGCTGCTAAATATTTCCATAAATTTATTCTCCAAACAGATGGTATTTTTTACAGGCAACATCACAACGACCCAAAGGTCAGTTTTGAGCAAATGTAAAACATGACTCATAAACATTTGTAGTAAAAATATGGATGTGTCAAACAAAGTCACTCAGGTTTACACCCGATGAGTGAGCCACCAAAGGGAGTAGCTCTTACAAACAAAAATACAGAGAATTGTATAACTACAATTATTTCGAACAGTATTAACAATACACTTTCTCTGTCCTCTGTGTCGCTGAGCAGTGCTGCAGAGGGCAAACATTTAGTTTACTCCCCTTCACAGGTTGATGATTTTGTTGATGGGGTTGCTAGTTCTCTGTGTACTGCCTTAGACAATGCATCCCCTTTAAAAATAACTTTTAAAAATAGAAAACTGGCTCCCTGGTTCAATGCAGAGCTGCACATTCTGAAGCAAAATAGGAAACCTGTTTTCCAGTGTGGTCCTGTTTCTCTGACTGTGACTAACTGGGTGTGCTCTCTTCGTCCTCTGGCATGGGAGCTGGCTCGGAGCTTGTCTGCCTGGCTGTGTGTTTTCTGGATGGGGCCGCCTTTTATAGCTGCTTTTTGTATCTATGCTTCTTTTTCTATGTCTGCTTCTATCTCCTTGAACCCCAGTGGGCCTCAGCAGATGGCCGCTCACACTGAGCCTGGTTCTGCTGGAGGTTTCTTCCTGTTCAAAGGGAGTTTTTCCTCTCCACTGTCGCTACAAGCATGCTTAGTGTGAGGGATTGCTGAAGAGTCAATGAGTCGATGCAATCAGCTGGTTTTCCTTAGATAGAAAACTTTGAATCAATCTGACTGAATGATCTGGTGAACTGGAAAGTGCCTTGAGATGACATGTGTTGTGAATTTGGCGCTATATAAATAAACTGAATTGAATTGAATTGAAGTCGGAGAGAATGGCACTCTATATGCCTATGGGAATCCTACCTAGTCTGGGAAAATTGTTTGCTGCTGTATAAGAGGACCCTTTGTAAAGCAAGAGCAGCATATTTCTCCTCATTGATGGAGGAGAATAAGAATAATCCTAGATTTCTTTTTAATACAGTTGCCAAACTCACCCAGAGCCATAGCTCTGTTGAACTGTCCATCCCACCTGCTCTGAGCAGCAATGATTTTATGGGATTCTTTATAAATAAGATTGATCTTATTAAAAAAAAGATCATAAGCACTCCTCTATCCGCGATTGGTTTGTCTCTGGAGGGGGGGCAGCATCTGAGGTAGTCATGGAATCTGAACCGGGTTTAGACTGCTTTGATGCAGTTGAACTTTCAGAGTTAGCAAAACTATTGTCTTCATCTAAGCCTTCAACTTGTATGTTAGATCCAGTTCCAACCAGGTTATTTAAGGAGGTATTCCCTTTGATCTCCTCCTCCATTTTAGATGTGATTAATCTATCTCTGTTACAGGGATATGTACCTAAAGCTTTTAAGGTTGCTGTAATTAAACCTCTGCTTAAGAAACCGTCTCTTGACCCAGATGACTTGGTTAATTATAGACCTATATCCAATCTTCCTTTCTTATCCAAAATTCTTGAGAAAGTAGTTTCCAAACAAGTGTGCGATCACTTACACCATAATGAACTTTTTGAAGAGTTTCAGTCTGGCTTTAGAGCTCATCATAGCACTGAAACAGCTCTGGTGAAAGTCACTAATGATATTCTCATGGCCTCAGATAATGGACTTGTATCTGTGCTCGTCCTGTTGGATCTTAGTGCTGCATTTGATACAGTTGACCATAATATTCTTTTAGAAAGACTTGAATATTTTGTTGGAATTAAAGGAACAGCTCTAGACTGGTTTAAATCTTATCTATCTGATCGAATTCAGTTTGTTCATGTTAATGACAGATCTTCCTCATGCTCAAAGGTTACCTGTGGAGTACCACAGGGATCAGTGCTAGGACCAATTCTCTTTACTTTATACATGCTCCCAATTGGTAGAGTTATTAGACAGCATGGGATTAATTTCCACTGTTATGCTGATGATACCCGGCTATATCTGTCTATAATCCAGATGAAGCTAACCCATTACATAGATTACAAGCATGTCTGAAGACATAAAAACCTGGATGACTCTTAACTTTCTGCTTCTGAATGCAGACAAAACAGAAGTTATAGTCTTTGGACCAGAGTCTCTGAAAAAGAAGCTGATTAGCCAGTCAGTTCATTTGGATGGGATTAAACTGATTTCAGATAATAAAGTAAAAAATCTTGGTGTTATTTTTGATCAGGACCTGTCATTTAAATCCCAGATCAAAGAGGTTTCTAGAATTTCCTTCTTTCATCTGAGGAATTTGCAAAAATGAGCAATCTCCTGTCCAGGGGTGATGCTGAGAAACTAGTCCATGCATTTGTTACTTCAAGGCTGGACTATTGTAATTCTTTACTATCAGGAAGTCCACAAACTGTAGTTAAAAGCCTTCAGCTGATCCAAAATGCTGCAGCCAGAGTTCTGATGAAAATGAAAAAGAGAGAGGGTCTAAACCACAGATCAGCCTATTCTAGATCCTCCTAATATGTTTGTAGGAGAGACATTTCTCAGGTCAAGAAACAGAAGGAAAACATACCCTGGTTGTACTATTTTAGCTTCAATAAAACCCTTTTGTGAGCTAGCTATATGTCTTTATAAGCCAGACATTTCTCTTCAACAGATCCAATAGAGCTGGATTTACATAAAAAAAAAATTCTAATCTGTCTTCATGATGCTAGTTTTAAAGTTTTGCAATACCATTTTGTGATCCGTTTAGTTTCCCTTTGCGGCCTCTTTACTGACTTGTATCTTTCCCACTGATAAAGCTTCAATGTTTTATCCTCCTCTCCTGATCCGCTCTCTGCTCTCAGCTGATAAAGCTGAGGGAAGGAACAACAACCCTCTCCAAGCAGGATATAATGCACTCGCAGCCAGAAATCTTCTTTCCACCTTCTACCATTTGACTCTGTTTCATTTTGTTCTGCTGAATCTCGTCTGTTGTGCGTTATTCTCAAAAGCTGTTTTTTTAACCCTCCATATGGTGTTGCATAATAACAACAAACCCACCTCTATTCAGCCCAGATATTGTTTGCTCTGTGGATGGATTAAACAGAGGAAATGGCCCCATGTTTACGGCTCCCCATATGTTTCAAGTTTCTCTTTATGTTGCCGACAAGCTGAGAGCCAAAACTGGGACCACCCTGTGACAGACTGATTATACGACACAGGACATGCAGTGGAGGAGCCTGCAGCCCAGTGGGGAGGGAGGGGGAGCTCTCTCTGGGCTTACAGCAATGAAATAACCTGGTTGTAACAGAAGAAGCCCTGAGTACAATCCTAAACTCTCAATAAT
Source organism: Cyprinodon diabolis (assembly GCA_030533445.1). Lineage (NCBI taxonomy): Eukaryota > Metazoa > Chordata > Actinopteri > Cyprinodontiformes > Cyprinodontidae > Cyprinodon > Cyprinodon diabolis. The sequence continues at coordinate 47,994,512 of CM060063.1, read as the reverse complement.
CAATTCAATTTAATTTATTTCTATAGCGCCAATTCACAACACGTGTCATCTCAAGGCACTTTCCAGTTCACCAGGTCATCCAGTCAGATTGATTCCAAGTTTTCTATCTAAGGAAAACCAGCTGATTGCATCGACTCATTGACTCTTCAGCAATCCCTCACACTAAGCATGCTTGTAGCGACAGTGGAGAGGAAAAACTCCCTTTGAACAGGAAGAAACCTCCAGCAGAACCAGGCTCAGTGTGAGCGGCCATCTGCTGAGGCCCACTGGGGTTCAAGGAGACAGAAGCAGACATAGAAAAAGAAGCATAGATACAAAAGGCAACTGTCAACCAGCTCCACAGGCGGCCCCGTCCAGGAAACACACAGCCAGGCAGACGAGCTCCGAGCCAGCTCCCATGTCAGAGGATGAAGAGAGCACATCCAGTTAGTCACAGTCAGAGAAACAGGACTACACTGGAAAACAGGCCAAGCTCCAACATCTAGAAACAAAGGTGTTGATGGCAGCAGCACAGCTGATGTTTCTCTCCAGGATGGAGTCACAGCCAAACAGGAACAGACCAGATGAAGCTACTATGAGAAAAAGCAGAGAGAGCAGAACGTTAGAGATTGAACTAACAGATTCTGCAGAGTGGGAGAATAGAGATAGAATGAAGCAGAATGACGAAAAAGGGGTCCCTATGTCCTCCAGCAGTCTAAGCCTATAGCAGCAGAACTATAGAGATAGATCAGGATAACCTGAGCCACTCTAACTAGAAGCTTTATCAAGAAGGAAAGTTTTAAGCCTAGCCTTAAAAGTAGACAGGGTGTCTGCCACACAGACAATAAAACGCATACCCATCTTCTAAAACAATAGCCCACTGTTTCTCAGGAGTTTCTCAAGTACACATTGAGTGCTGTATTTAATTAATTATGCCTTCTAATCCCCATGGATTAAAGTGACATACCAAGGATTTACATCCAATCATACTGAAAGCTAAAAACAAAGATAGACCCCATTGAAACAAGTTCACTGTAGCTGCAGAAAGTCAGGATCCAGTGCAACATTTGAAAGCAATAGAAATAAAATGCAAGCGTTCATATTTGTTTTTCAACTAATATGCAAGAATTAAAATCACTTAGATTTTATCAAATGTTTAAGTATGCTGTGTTTCTAAAATGTCAATGCAAATCACTTTTTTTTAAATGCTTGTAGAGTTACATTGAAAAAACTTCATTAAAATGAGTAAAATTTCTTAAAACAAGTGTATTTAACTTAAAAATTAATAGGAAAATAAGGTGATCTGCCAATGGAATGAGCATTTTTACCCTTATAAGAAGATAATTGGATAATATGCACTTGAAATAAGAGACTGCATTATTTTCTTTCTTATTTTAAATGTAAATTGTCTTATTTCATTGGCAAAGTGTCTCGCTTACCTGCTCAATTCAAGAAGAAATGCACTTGTTTAATTTTTTGCTGCACTGCAAAAACGATCTAGAAATAAGTAAACATCTATTAAATTAAGTGTAATAACCTGCAATCTGAGTAGGTAAATAAGATGATTTGCCAACAGAATGAGTATTTTTACTCTTAAAATAAGATAATTATATAATATGCACTTGAAATAAGACAATACAATTGTTTTTTTCTTATTTTAAATATAAATTGTAAAGTTCCATTGGCAAAGCATCTTACTTAAATTCTCAATTCAAGAAACAAATCACTTATTTTAAGAAAAAAATACCTATTTAGATTTTAATTTTTTTTGCAGTGTGTGTATTTAAAAACAGATTGAAGTATTAAAAAATATATCAGAAACATTTCAAACCTCTTTTAGGAAACCTGACAAACCATGTTTTTAAATATACCGTAATAAACAATACATGAAAAATTAAAAGAACTCAGATAACACTTTTTGGGATGTTGCTCCTGTCCCCTTTGAAACAAAGTTCTGCAGAGGAAATGATTTGAATATTTCCATTTCAGAAATCATTGCTTGTCATCTACAAACGCACATTAATTCCCTGTAATGGAAAGAGAGAGCAGCATAAAAACATTCCCTGAATAGATTCTTTCTCTTTATGATTACAGCTTAGTTTAGATCCACTGTGACAAATGGAAAACCAGCGTGAAGCCTAATTGTAGAAAATCAGACCTGTTTTGGAAATTATGAACACTGAGTCCTGTATCTTGGTTTGGAAAAGTTAACAGTTTGTGTATTTTTTGTTCTTATAGCAGTAAAAACCCTTGGTTAAACATCTTTAAATGTAAAAAACATTTGCAATTATTGAAAAAAATATATAAACATCCTATTCAACATTCTCCTATTTTCATACAGAAATATCACATATTTTAACTTAATGAAAAATGTACATGGACTATGCAAAAAAAATGTTTTCTCTAGAAAATGTGGTTTGTTTGTTTTTTGTTTTGTTTTTCTTCACACTTTATGATTGAGATAAGTTATCTAAACTCACCTCAATGAAGAGAGGGAGATTACTTTTAGCAGTGAACATTTAATTCAATTCAGTTCAGTATATTTATATAGCGGCAAATTCACAACATATGTCATCTCAAGGCACTTTACAGTCAGGGGCGGATTTAGGAAATTTGTGGCCCTAGGAAAAGACAGGCAGGGGGCCCTCTGAATTGAGAAGACAACACATAAAACAGACCATTCTACAGATAGAGATATGTTAATAAAATAAACATGCATTATCTGTTCCAGGTTTTGTGGAGAAAAGATAAGCAGATCATGGCTTGTCTACAGTGAAAAGAAGGACTGGGTTATTTACTTTGGCCTTTTTGGAAACACAGGAAGGAGCAATCAGCTAAGTGAGCTTAGTGCTTGGAAAAAATCTTTCATTCCTTTAGAGACAGCATGAAAAGTTAACCTGACTCCGCCAGCTGGATTTGCTCCGCATATCCATCTGGAAACCTTTCGTTGAAGTAATTTTAGGAAGGGGTGAAAATACTGGTTAGCTGATTGGCCTATGTTGGTGATAGACGGGCCAAATAAACCAATCAGATTAACAAAGCATATGACGTACTAACAGAGCGACGACGAAGAGGAGCCAATTGATAGATCAAACTCTTGCCGAAACCAGTCGGGAGAAGAGCAGAAACATCTTTTCCTCTGAGAAAAGCCTCCAGAGCAGTGTTTTGCTCTTCTTTCAGTGAAGAAATACTCTGTAATTCCGATAAAACTTGCTCGATAGCCACGCTAACGCTAGTTCCATCGGCTGAAGCCGCCATGTTCTTTAGACTGAACTGTCGCGCTTCTCGTTGCGTCAAACCTCAACCCGGCTCAAAGCCAACGCTGATTGGACGTTCGTTTGGTGAACGGCTCCAAATTTTCTTTAACGGAGAGTCTCCAGACTGATCTGCGAGTGAAACCTTGAAAGCTCGCGAGATCAGGATGGTCTCATGAGGCTAATGAAAAGTCAGCTGAGTACAAAACATAGAGAGGAAAACAAGAAGAAAAAGGACAAGAAGAGAGGGACACAACCTAGAACAAATAATGGATGTCTGTTCTATTATCATTTCTCTATCTGTAGAATGGGGCTGTTTTATATGTTGTCTTCTCAATTCAGAGGGGCCCCTGCCTGTCTGTGCCTAGGGCCCCACATTTCCTAAATCTGCCCCTGCCTTCAGTTATGGTCAGTTTTCATGACTAAGCAAAAAAAGGGCATCTGTGGGAGAAGTTCACGGCCAAAGCCCCTTTCTACTTCAAAAGCCAAGAGCAAAAGACTACAGTATCTAAAACAACATTACATATACAGTCAAACACGGCAGTGGTGGTGGTGTAAGGTTCGGGACACCCAGATTTACTGCTTCAAAAAATCAACAACTTTCCCTAATTAATGAAACGGTTAGGTAAAATTTTCTCAGATAATCCTAAGAGATTATCTGAGCTTCTGCTAATGACCTAAAGCTTAACCGCATTTGGTTCAGAACAGTAAACCAAAGCATACCAGCATGTCCATCTCTGAACCACAAAGGGAGTTTAAGTGTTAATTGAATGAAATGAAATGAAATTAATTTAATTAAGATACTGTAACCTTGAACTGGCTGTTCATGCTGAGAAAAATCTTTCTCTCCCAAAGAATAGTATGTGAAAAAGTCCCACATGGTGATTCATTGCCAGTTATTACAAATATTAGATGCAGCCAAGGGTGGCAGAGCCAGATATTAGGTTTGCACTGGAAAAAATCTAAATCTGGATAAGTGATTTTTTTTTTTAAATAAGTGCATTTGTTCTTGAATTGAGGAGGTAAAAGAGACATTTTGCCAATGGAACAAGACAATTTACATTTAAAATAAGGAAACACAATTGCGTTGTCTTATTTCAAGTGCTTTGTATCTACATATCTTATTTTAAGAGTAAAAAATACTCATTACATTGGCAAATCATCCGATTTACCTACTCAATTTAAGTTTTTTTTTTATTATAGTTTTTCCAGTGTAGGTAGAAGTTAGTTTTCACACTGCAAAAACGATCTGGAAACGAGTAAAAATGTCTTAAAATTAGTGTATTTAGCATAATTCAAGCAAGTAAATAATAAGATTTGCCAATGGAATGAGTATTTTTACTCTTAAAATAAGATAATTAGATAATATCCACTTAAAATAAGACAACGCAATTGTTTTTCTTATTTTAAAAGTAAATTGCCTTATTCCATTGGCAAAGTGTATCACTTAACTGCTTAATTCAAGAAAGAAATGCTCTTTTTTAAAGAAAAATAAACTTACTTAGATTTCAATTTTTTGCAGTGTGCAGATAAGGCTTTTTCTCTAATGGGATGCTAGGTGTGATCTTTGTCTGGTGTTAAAATTTGTTTTAATGGTTTGAAACACATGAGTGGGCAAAAAAAAAAAAATTAAAATCTGCAAAAAGTTTTTTTTTTTTTTTTTTTTGTAACAGCACCATACTTATAAAAAGTACTCCATTTCGCTTTGTTCTCTTTGTTCCATCCACAACTTTTACCAGATTGTCTTTGAGGGGTTAGAATCTTGTCTCCAAAGCCGCTTTCACTTTGAAAACCTGGGCTTTTAAAAACCAGGTGTTCTGTCAGATGAGCATACCTGGTCAGACCAGCATACCCATAGTCAATGCCCATTTATCCCTTTAGTTCATTCCAGATTATCCCTTTAGTTTTGGATGAAAAATAGACTTTAAACTACCTCAATGAGCGCGTATCTGTTTAGTCATGTACAAAAAAATATGTAATTACTTACTTTTTGGTGTTTTTTTGAAGCGTATGGCATATCTCACTTAAATGGGGTTTTTTTGAACATGACTAAAGGGATAGAGGCCCACTGAGGTAGTTTAAAGTCTATTTTTCGTATAAAACTAAAGGGATAAACACAAATCTGATGTCTTGCTCATGCCTATTGGCCATAGGTATGCTGGTCTGACAGGGTATGTTCATCTGGCAGAACACCAGCTCAGCTTTTGGCTCTATTCCCATTTTGACCGAAAAGCCGAGTATGACCTGTTGGGATCTGGAGGTCTGTCCACTTTCTCCACCAGAGGGCGTACGAGATCTCCTGGAGCAGGAGCTGATTGCACCACCTGTCGCTCATCTGCTCATCAGCAGATCCGTATTTAAGGAGGCAGAAGACTTCTCTCCAGCGCCAGAGTGTTTGCCAGTAACGGTTAGCAAGCCTGAGCCAACCAGCCTGTCTGAACCTCTGACTCCCAGAAAACCTGAACCTGACCTGATCTGTTTTCTCCTCTCTGCTTCCTAGATTGAACCTGCCAGAAACCTGAAACCCTGAAGAGTTTCTCTGCCAGTAATCTGCATGTCCGCTCTCTGAAGAACCTTGGGGAATTATTCCTGTCAAAGATCTGCCTGCCCGCTCTCTGAAGATACTGGAAGGAAACTCAGCTCTGTTATCTGCCAACACTCAAATTAGGCTCTGCCTCTGCCTAGCCCTCAGCCTGCCGACAGCCTTTGGACCCTCTAGGTTCCCCCCCTCTGCCGCTCTGCTCAACTCCAGAACAGGTACAGCCTTGCACACTCTCAACCTGAGAATTACCTGGACCTCCACTAACCCCTCTGCAGTGAACCCACTCGTGACCAGTTCTGGATCTGTTTATTCTGTGTGCTTTTCAGAACCCACTCGTGACCAGATGAGTTCCCCTCTGGATCAGTTCATTTATTGTGTTCAAATACTTCAATAAACCTTTGAACTTTTCTCCTGCCTCTTAGTGTTCTGCATGTGGGTTAGGCACCTTAAGCCAAACATGACATGACCCCAATCTGGGTATGGAAGCAAATCGTTACCAGCATTTTTGGAAATGCTTTTTCATTCCCGCCGGCACGCTTACAATGTAATGCAATGCAGACGTCCACAGTGCCCCCCTACCGAACAAGATGGGTAGCCTGGTCAGCAAGGACCTGAGGAAGAGCGGCTGCTGATGTCACTCTGCTGCGCATTTCTGGAAATGCTTTTTCATTCCCGCCGGCACGCTTACAATGTAATGCAATGCAGACGTCCACAGTGCCCCCCTACCGAACAAGATGGGTAGCCTGGTCAGCAAGGACCTGAGGAAGAGCGGCTGCTGATGTCACTCTGCTGCGCATTTCTGGAAATGCTTTTTCATTTTCAAACTTTACATTTCAAATAGAATTTTGGTATGTATTTGCAGGGGTGCATTTTGAAAAATAAATCTCAAATGTCTTTTTCTTTTTCATTTTAATTAAGTAAAATGATGAGCAGTGTTACGGAAGAAAATTAAAATGCAAACAGGATGATTAATTACTAATTTAATTTATGAGTCAAACAATGCAGCCACATTCTTAAAATGAAAAAGCATTTCTGGAAATGCTTTTTCATTTGAAATATGGTAACAATTTGCTTCCATAGCTGGCAGCTGTGTGGCCTCTGTCCCACTAAGCTGTCCCCCACCACTGCGTGTCTGATGACGGCATCACGCTGGGTGAGCGTTGCTTGTGTTGACATTAGGGCAAAAATCTTTGAAGTAAACAATGAAGAGCGTAGACGTTGTGCTTTTTTGTTTCATTCTTTTATCCGTCTGAATCCCTCTCCACAGAGCTGCTCCATGTTTACCGAATCTAAACAGAGTTGTTTCGGCTTGTTAGATCCACTGATCTCTATTTATTCACTGATTGCTGATTGATAATGTACATTTAATATACAAGTATTTATTACATTGTCATGGTAATAACATCTTACATGTCTGATAATGCATGCTATATATATATATATATATATATATATATATATATATACACTCACCGGCCACTTTATTAGGTACACCTGTCCAACTGCTCGTTAACACTTATTTTCTAAGCAGCCAATCACATGGCGGCAACTCAGTGCATTTAGGCATGTAGACATGGTCAAGACAATCTCCTGCAGTTCAAAGCGAGCATCAGTATGGGGAAGAAAGGTGATCTGAGTGACTTTGAACGTGGCATGATTGTTGGTGCCAGAAGGGCTGGTCTGAGTATTTCAGAAACTGCTGATCTACTGGGATTTTCACGCACAACCATCTCTAGGGTTTACAGAGAATGGTCCGAAAAAGAAAAAACATCCAGTGAGCGGCAGTTCTGTGGGCGGAAATGCCTTGTTGATGCCAGAGGTCAGAGGAGAATGGCCAGACTGGTTGGAGCTGATAGAAGGGCAACAGTGACTCAAATAACCACCCGTTACAACCAAGGTGGGCAGAAGAGCATCTCTGAACGCACAGTACGTGGAACTTTGAGGCAGATGGGCTACAGCAGCAGAAGACCACACCGGGTGCCACTCCTTTCAGCTAAGAACAGGAAACTGAGGCTACAATTTGCACAAGCTCATGGAAATTGGACAATAGAAGATTGGAAAAACGTTGCCTGGTCTGATGAGTCTCGATTTCTGCTGCGACATTCGGATGGTAGGGTCAGAATTTGGCGTCTACAACATGAAAGCATGGATCCATCCTGCCTTGTATCAACGGTTCAGGCTGGTGGTGGTGGTGTCATGGTGTGGGGAATATTTTCTTGGCACTCTTTGGGCCCCTTGGTACCAGTTGAGCATCGTTGCAATGCCACAGCCTACCTGAGTATTGTTGCTGACCATGTCCATCCCTTTATGACCACAATGTACCCAACTTCTGATGGCTACTTTCAGCAGGATAATGCGCCATGTCATAAAGCTGGAATCATCTCAGACTGGTTTCTTGAACATGACAATGAGTTCACTGTACTCAAATGGCCTCCACAGTCACCAGATCTAAATCCAATAGAGCATCTTTGGGATGTGGTGGAACGGGAGATTCGCATCATGGATGTGCAGCCGACAAATCTGCGGCAACTGTGTGATGCCATCATGTCAATATGGACCAAACTCCCTGAGGAATGCTTCCAGCACCTTGTTGAATCTATGCCACGAAGAATTGAGGCAGTTCTGAAGGCAAAAGGGGGTCCAACCCGTTACTAGCATGGGGTACCTAATAAAGTGGCCGGTGAGTGTATATATATATATATATATATATATATATATATATATATATATATATATATATATATACACACTACCTGCAAGCTGTCATCGCTTCTGCAGACATTCTGCATATGAAAAATAAATAAATATCAATGGAGTTAAACTCTAAAAGTAAAGAAAAAAGCTGGAAGAATGGATTGTTATGTAGAAAGAACAGAGAGCAGCTCTGATCATTATAGCTGCACTAAAATATTTTTTATAAACTATGTAGAAACAGTTTATAAATACACAAATTAACTAAAGATGTTGAAATCTGACGATGAAAAATATTCAATTGTATATTCTGGTACTTGTAGTTTTTACCACAAACCTTAAAATCCCCCACAGTCTGGCTGCAGCAGAGAGCTTTCGGCTGGGATTTCCAGCGCTGCCTCCCGTGGTATGCTGGAGGTCTGGCGCTCCCAACAAGAACTGCAGATTTTAGTGGGATTATAATCCTGATGAACAGATGAACAGAACACTTAAAAATGTGTTCAAATTGTTTTTCCAACTCAAAGTAAATAAAGCCAAGCTGCTCTCTAAGCTACAGAACAGAGCAGATAAACAATCAGAGCATCAAAGCAACTGGACCTCAGTTTAACCCAAAAAAAGTTCACAAAACAATCCACTGGATTTGGCTCTCCAAGTTTGAAGACGTTTCGCTTCCCATCCAGGAAGCTTTTTAATTCAAAATGTCTGGATAAGCATTGAGTTCCAGGCATTATAGAGTGGATCAACAAAGCCCCGTTAGGGCTTAGGCCAGTACCAGGTTTTGCAAGCCAATAATGATCTTATTGACTCCCCATTACTAAGGGGTGGATGACCGTTGATATATGATTGCATGGGCGTAGGTTTGCACAGGGACCATAGGTACATTTCCCAACCAAAATTTTGGACCAATCTACTTGTCCCTACCAACAATTACATGATGATTTACAATAGAGCGTTGTTGCAGCAGTAGAGGGGATGGAGAATATTGACAAATAAAACATTTTTTTAACTAAAATGCTACATTTTTATATAATTTGTTTTACAATTTTGGTGTAATTCCTGCTCAAAGTTGGTCGCTCTCTGAGCTAAAGTCATCTTTTAGAGTCTCTGTATTCCAGTTAACGATCAATCGATGACTACATTTCTTGTAGGGATGGAACGGTTTATGAAAACCGTCCGAACCGTTCGGTTCGACTGTCTCGGTTCGATTCACTTGTGTTTCGTTCAGTTCATGGGCTGCTCCTTTTTCTAATAGGCGAAGCGATTACACTCCAGAGCAGAAGGTGGCGGTAATGCGACCAAAGCCAACCACCAGTAGTAAACAAGAAGAAGAAGCGAAGCAGCTTAGCCGGGTGTAGCAGAAAAAAATCAGTTGTTGTGGAGAATTGTGTGGGTATGGCGAGTGGGAAAGAACAGGAGTTGGAAGACGCGCCAGCAGCACTTTATAGGTCTGCTGTATGGGACCACTTTGCATTTAGAGTGACCTACGATGACGGCGGAAAGAAAGCTGTGGATAAAAGTGCAACAGTGTGCAAGCATTGTGCAACACGTTTTGTTTATGCTAACAGCAACATGACCAACATGTCATGCTAACCCCGAAATCCCACATACTCCATCAGCGCTCCGCTCCGCTGCGCTCCAGACCGGCTGCTCAGAGCAAAGCCTACAGCCTCCACTGTGGCTCCCGTCCGCTCCGCTCTGAGTCCCTTGGAGATGGTAGAGGGCATGCGCCAGATGATTACATTCAAAGCAATAAAAAAATGCTGAAATGACCCAGGGTTTCCGCGGATCATTAACAATAATTACAATTCATTAATTTATTGGATTTTTTCATTAATTTCATTATTTTTTATGGGATTTCGGGGTACACTGGAAAAAGGATCTAAAAATAAGTAGAAAAGTCTTAAGTGTATTTACGCTTAATTTGAGTAGGTAAATGATATAGTGTGACTGTCATGATCGGTTCTGAATTAAACCCACATGCAGAACACTACAAAGGAGACTGATGAAAAGTTTAACAGAGTTTATTAGAGGTTGGTACAAAACTAGTTACATTCAGGAAACAGGTCCGGGCTGGATACTCAGGCGTCTGCAGAGATGACAGTTTGGTTAACCAGGTGGATTTGAGAAGTTGTTGAGATTTCAGATTTTCTCAGAAAATACCCTGGTTTGGTTCTGGCTTTCTTCTCTGAGGGAGGGAACCGGTTGGGTCCAGAGACTGTTGGTTTAGCAGAGTGCTCAGCAGATGCAGCGTCTAACTTCTGACTGTTTGTCTGACCTTGGCTTGAGTGATTAGCTCTCATCCAGAGAGCAGCAGGTGGATGCCAAAGTGAGATCTTCAGGTTTGGCTCTCTAGGGCAGGCAGGCTGGTTCAGGTTAAGCTCTCCCAGAGCTTCACACGAGAGACAGGTTTTCCTAGGAGCGAGAAGACAAGGCTGGTTAGAGTTAGGTTTAACTCGGAGACAAAGTTCAAGATTTTAGAGGCTCATGTTCGCTAACCAAACTTAGCTAACACTGCGGCGTCGAAGAAAGGTCTGGCAGCTGCTTAAATAGTGAAGGTCCTCTAATGGGCTGACGAGCTCCAGGTGTGCTGGAGGGCTCCAGCCCAGAAGACCCACGGCGCACTCTGCTGGAGAAAGGTGGAACTTCTCCAAATACCAACAGTGACAATGGAATAAGTATTTTTGCTCTTAAAATAAGAAAATTAGATAAAATGCACCTGAAATAAGACAATGCAATTGTGTTTTCTTATTGTAAGTGTAAATTGTCTTGTTCCTTGGCAAAATCTCTCTTTTACCTACTAAATCCAAGAGAAAATATAATAATTTTAAGAAAAAAAGAAAACGGATCTAAATTTCGATTTTTTTTTCCAGTGTAACAATCAACATATACCGAAAACCGTGACCACGAAACCGTGAACCGAACCGAACCGTGGATTTTGTGAACCGTTCCACCCCTAATTTCTTGACATTATTTCAATAATTGATGAATCCAATGAATTGTTTCAGCCCTAAATAAAATACATGAAATGGGTTAAAAGGAGTAACTAGATGTACAACAGATTTACCTACAGTCTTAGTCGCCGGTAGTTTCAAATGCAAACCTTTTCAAAGTGGAATAAAGTCCTAATTCCTCATTCATCAGTGCCAGTTAAGCTTCAGTCATTGATAAACAGCATCTAGTGTGTGTAGTGCTTGTAAGATTTGTATAAATGTAGCAAGAAATGCTGCTTTTCTCTTTAAACGAAATACACCCTGATCTTCCCGTCAAGCATAAAAAAAATGAGCATGCATATTTTTGCATAGGACCAATGACATCAGACCAACAGTGTCCCTACCAAAGTTGAAATCAAACTTACGCCCTTGTACGATTGGCCGAGTTTAGGTGTTCAGGCTGACGTATAACTAACTGTCCTGCAGAATATAACGAAAAAAAAACAGGATTTTTTTTCTAAAATAGAAATGTTCTAAATTTAGGGACAATATCGTCTGATAAAGACTCCCTTCATATACATGTTTATACGGTGGCCCTGAAGTGCAAACTGCAACTACAAATCTAAAAGCGCAACTACATTAAGGAAATCGAAACTACATAAAGCAAAGCGCAACTACATTAAGGAAAACACAATTACAATAACCTACCATAAAAGGTAGGTACCAGCGGGAAACATGAGACATCGCTAATTGGACGACGGCGCCGTTTGACCCTTGAACCGGAAGTCATTCTGCCTGCTGCGGCTTTTGAAAACATGGATACTGTCGCCACCCCAAACATAGCTGCCGTTATCCAGGAATATTTTGAATCAGGACATACGTACGAGGTGATACTGGATATGCTCAAGACTAATCACGAAATTTCAGTTAGTTTGCGTACACTGAAGACACACTTAAAAGAAGCTGGACTGTTCAGACGACGCAACTTCCGGTTCAAGGGTCAAACGGCGCCGTCGTCCAATCAGCGATGTCTCATGTTTCCCACTGGTACCTACCTTTTCCGGTAGGTTAATGTAATTGTGTTTTTCTTAATGTAGTTGCGCTTTGCTTTATGTAGTTGCGATTTCCTTAATGTAGTTGCACTTTGCTTTATGTAGTTGCGATTTCCTTAATGTAGTCGCACTTTGCTTTATGTAGTTGCAATTTCCTTAATGTAGTTGCGCTTTGCTTTATTTAGTTGCGATTTCCTTAATGTAGTTGCGCTTTGCTTTATTTAGTTGCGATTTCCTTAATGTAGTTGCGATTTTCTTAATGTAGTTGCGATTTCAGATTTGTAGTTGCAGTTTGCACTTCAGGGCCACCGTATGTTTAAGCCAGAATGATTTGACATTTAAATATGATTTCCCTACGACTTTAAAGACATTGGTGTGAAGGATTATTAGGTTCCCATATGTTGATGTGTTTCAAAAACTGTCTAGAAAGTAGTAAGCAGTCTCTGTTCTAATAACATAGTAATGAGACAGAAGCATAAATTCGCAGTGAAAATGTGTGTGTGTGTGAATAAGGGGCCATGAGGGCCCCTCTCGCTGAAAGAGGCCGTCTGTTCCTTGTGTGGGACTGACTGTAACATGAGTCAGGATGAAAACTGGGCTCCGCATCCGGCTGCCAGGCCAGATGCAGCCTGCTAGAGAGGGAGAAGTGGTGCAGGATGGATCCCGTCCCGCTGCTCCTCATTCTGCTCACATCTTGGCCCCCGTCCTCCGCGGTCTACGATGGGCCCCTGCAGCCTGAGATCTCCAACGGCACTTTTCACCACTTCTTCGTCCCGGACGGGGATTATGAGGAGAATGTGGACCCGGAGCAATGCCAGATGCTCTTCAAGTTCTCCGACGTAGTTCCGTGCGCCGCTGCGGCGGAGCGGAGCGACGCGGCGGTGCGCGACGACTTCATCATCACCAAGCTGCAGGCGGAGGACGCGGCGCGGCTGCTGGAGGGCATCGGCCGCGCCGTGGCGCACGACCTGGATGGAGAGGACAGCTACGGGAAGCTCCTGCAAAAGGAGATCTCCCAGATCGGAGAGGCCTTCTCCAGCGTGGACAGATCCCTGGTGGAGCTGGAGGGGAAGTTTAAGCAAAGCCAGGAGACTGAGCTGAAGGAGGAAGAGCAGCTGAACGGCTACGCGGTGAAGCAAGTGAACGACATCAAAGGCGCGCTGAGGGAAACCATGGACATCTCTCAGGGACTCAAAGACAGACATGAGCTGCTGTCCCTCATCATCCGCAGCCATGGCACCAGGCTGAGCCGCCTGAAGACTGAGTTCCTCAATGTGGGCTTATGAACGCATTGGTTTGTAAGTGCGTAATATAAAAAGAGCCTCCAGTTCATCAAACAACTGGAAAATGTATTGTGGTTTATGAATATGCCTCTGAAGTATTTCACCCTGACCTTTTGGTTCTTCCCGTTCCTCTGAGCTATGCAGGGAGCTGTAACTAAAATATCAGCACGTTCCTGTAAGTCAGAAGGGGGGAAAGCAAAGAGAGAATAAATTATGGCTGTGCCACCCTTGCAGGGGGGGGGGGGTGGTATTCAGTCAGGGTGATTAAATGTAGTGCAAAGATGTTAATCTGTATCATTTTGAGACTGACTATATTGAATTAATATGAACTTTCCAGTTCCTGCTGCCGAGTTGAGTCCCCGACCAAAGGCTAATAAGTTTCTCTTTCAACCCTCCACTGAACTGGGGGCCCCAAGAGGACCTAAATGTACACAGGAGTGGTTAATAAGAGCATCAGCTGTATGAGGTACTTCAAAATAAATGGAAACACCAACAAACACTTCCAAATTTTACACAAATATTGAGTTGTTTTTTATTTGTTTAAGGAAAAGTCCGCTCATATTCACAATTCAGACTTTTTAAAGTACTTTAAATATAAATAAATAAGTGTTTTTAATTAAGGGTAATTTTCATGTGAATGTGCTTTACTGGAGGCATTCATGTTTGTCAAAGAACACTACTGCCACCTACTGGTTAGTGACATTGTCACGGTGCGGTATCGGCTGTTGATCAAGTCCCAGTGCTGTATCTGGTGTTTGTCACAACGCGCTATTATCCAAGTCATCTTGAAAACATTCTTCTTCCAAATGTCGGCTACATATTACGGGTTTTTTCTCTGGCCAGAAGTTCGATGGCAAATCCTCCCTCTTCAAGTTGGCGATCCAACGACCAACCCGTCCGTGGAGGATCAGGAATCAGAAAGGTGAAATAACTCTTTTTTTTTTCACTTTTACCTGATGTATTCCAGCATCCAGCTGCCATGCACGTGGGCATTGTCAGTTTCACTATAGCTCTGGTGAATTTCAATGGTGAAGTCCTCTGGAAATCTTCAATAATTGTTGTTGATTGCAGATGTGTCTAGTAGTTCCCATTGATTTAGCTTGTAAAGCGGGGAGAATGGCGCTAGGCTTACCGCACCGTGACGTCACTGCTGGAAGATGGCAGGAGGGAGGGGCTACTATATTTGCACTGGAAAAACCATCTAGAAATAAGTAAAAAATATCTTAAATTAAGTGTATTTACACTAAATTAATTCAATCTATGCAACCGTATAAGTTTTAGGTATAAATAATGATCCATTTATTATTCCTTGCTGACCGATCTTCTCCTTTAATGTTGATTATTAAGGCTAACTGCACACAAAGAGTCAGAATTGATTAAAAAAATACATTTTACACAGACATGTCTAACCTTTGTAATATACAGTATACAAACATTGGAGCTGTTGCTCCGCTGCCATGGAGGCGACTCAGCTGAGTAAGGAAGCTCAGGTTGATCAGTTTTCACCTCTTCTGCATTATTAACTCTCATCTTCCTCCCTGGGGTCTGTTTACCAATCTGACGCAGTGATACCGTGGTCGTTAAGGCAGATATTGGCTCCTGTGGTGATGTACATGCCAACATGAAATCAGCATTTCCATAAAACTTGTTTCTATAGCGAAACATGAATAGCTAACCCTAAATTACTTTAGACTTGATGACCAAATTAAGATGAAAAAAAAAAGACTTCAGATCAAAACAAAGCATTGGAAAACTGAACAATAATGCAGCTTTTCCTCCCCTGGTAAAAACAGTCCTGGTGGTGTAAGATCTCTAAATATTGCAGCTCTAATATCAGCTACATCTTATGAATCTCCCCCAAACTCTTAAATTACTTTTCCATCATAACTGTAAATGCTGCAGTTCTCACAGTGGCTTTTGTGCATTTTTCCGCCATAATTTATCGTTCCACCAAACCTTCCAGCTTCTTTTGTGGTTTACCCTCCTTATGAAGGCTGTCAGTGACTTTCTTCTGAACAAATGTCAACTCAGCAGTTTTTCCTGTTATTGTGTCTGCAAAAACAACATGTATGCACCAAAAATATTTTTCCTTGTTTTTTTCCTTATTTACTAAAATTCTGAGAAACTGAATTTTGGATTTTAATGAGTTCTAAGCCATAATTATCTCAATTATCAAAACCAAATACTTAAAAACCTACGTTATTCTGTGTGTAATGAATCTATCTATGAACAAGTGTGGTATTTTATAATTAAGTTATGAAAAATAAAAGCTCCTATTGTAACCCAGAGGTAACTAAAGAGTTTTTTTGTGCATTCGGGGTGCGTTACGCTTTGAACACTGTAGCAGCAGCTTGAGTTAGTAAGTTGTTTTTTTTCAACCCTCCTGTGGAAAGCGCAGGTTGTGAGAATTATGCAGGACTTCAAAGCAGCACGTTGCATCTGTGCTCCTCCAGTTCACTTCTGTGACGTTTCACTGTTGATGCTACGGTCGATTTGGACGAGAGACAGAGACAGAGAGAGAGAGAGAGAGAGAGAGAGAGAGAGAGACTGCAGAGGTACCTGATGATCAATGAGGACGTCCTGAAATTTTCATTCTGCAGGCAAACACACACATTACACACAAATTTCTTTTTTCCAGTGTGTAAATAACTACTGGTTGGTAGTAAACTGCTACACTGCAAAAAACATCTAGAAATAAGTAAAAAAAGTCTTAAATTAAGTGTATTTACCCTTAATTTGAGCAGGCAAATCAAATGATCTGGCAATGGAATGAGAATTTTTACTCCTAAAATAAGATAACTAGATAATGTACACTTGAAATCAGACAAAGCAATTGTTTTTTCTTATTTTAAGCGTAAATTGTCTTGTTCCATTGGCAGTGTCTCACTTACCTCCCAAATTCAAGAAAAAATGCACTTAATTTGAGCAAAAATGACTTATTTAGATTTCCATTTTTTGCAGTGTATCAGGACTCTGAGTCTATTATTTTGATCATACTCTCAGCGCACTGGAAAAAAGTTCTTAAAATAAGTGCATTTGTTCTTGAATTGAGGAGGTAAGAGACATTTTGCCAATAGAACAAGAAAATTTACATTTAACATAAGAAAACCATTGCATTGTCTTATTTCTAATGTATTTTATCTAAATATCTTATTTTAAGAGTAAAAATACTCATTCCATTGGCAAATCATCTCATTTATCTACTCAAATTAAGGGTAAATACACTTAATTTGAGAAATCTTTACTTATTTCTAGATCATTTTTCCAGTGTGACATTCTAATTCTATACTCCTGATGTGCAAAGCAGTGTGTGGGTTTCTGGTCATCTGGGTCCTTGTGAAACTCTGCATCTAACTGTGTTATAGTCTGCATGCCATGGTTATTTTTTCCTTCCTTCCCTTTGCCCCGAGGCATTCTGCTGTAGATCTCTGTCGTCCTTTGAACTGTGAGTTTAGCATAAACCCTCTTCTTGCTTTCTGTTCACACCATTATGATATTACAGTTATTCTTGGCACCATTGGAGTGGCACACTTGCCCGTCCCTTTCGAATTGGACCTGGTTAATAGGCCTCTGAAGTCTGTCACTTCCTCCTGTGAACCATCTGGAAGTCATCGGCTGGAGTTTGAAATATCTTTCTCCGAAGCCTTCAGCGCGTCTATTATCTACTTTTCTGTCTGTCACACAGAGTTCATGTTTTGCAGGAAATGTTAACCTCTGAACTTTTCCACATAAGTTCAGTTTCCTTAACATTTACATATAAAAAAATGTTTGCTTTGTCTTAATTAAAATGCTGGTGATGTTCGTTCAATCTAAACCAAAAATCAGACATGCTTTTCAAATAGGGATGTTTTTTTTTAACTCCTGAAAAAAAAAACAAGTTTATAGCCTGGTTTTGTCTGCTGTCTCTCTGTTTTTATATGTTTTCAAAGCCTTCTGTAAACTGTGAATAGTTTAATTACAGTATAAAATTCACTCATCCCACCCAGTATCTGCACAAAAAACAAAAACCAGCTGTCAGAAGCGTGCGGCCACTCTTTAACAGACAAGGTTTCTGCAGATTTGAAGGAGGCCATATGGGCTGCCACGGGTGCAACTGGGTGTGATTTCCTCTGTCTGGTTTTCCTCGCAGTCCAGTTTCCCCTGAGGGACCCCTTTTTTAAAACAGCTCTCTGTGGCTCAGAACATGGTAGAACAGGATTGTCAAAAAAAAAAAAGTACTGCAGAAGCCTTGTGTGCACAGAAACCCTATATGTCTGCGCTGCACTTAATTTCCAGAGGCGCTGCACAGAAGATTCGACTGAAAAAAAAAAAAAACGTTTATATTTTCCACACTGTTTAGACAAAGGCAGACTGGGTCAAAGCAATTTATTGTTCTTTTTTGATTCAAAAAAGAAACTCCAGTCATTGAACAATATATCCTCTGAAGATTTAGTCATTTCTGTTTAGAGGCACTAAATAACAGAGCGTGTTTGAAGACTGCAGACTGTTTTCCTCTCAAACACATTTTAAGGCCAAACAAAGAAAGGTCAGGAATGTAGAACCAAGCTGACCTGTGAAAACTTTAGACCCCCTCAGTTCTGCCCTCAGCAACAAGCCTACAATAGAGCATTTGTTTCTGTTAGAAAGGTCTCTGTTGGTATCATGCTGTCCTCACAGCAGAACGACAACTGTGATGAGGAAAATGCAACGATTGCTTGACCTAAAAACAACCGTTTTAAAGGTTCTTCATGGAGCGTTTGTCAAAGTTAGTGGTTTGGGTGATGGACCAAGGCACATGCAGGATCTCAGATTTGGGATGGTGAATAAAGTTATACTTAAATACATAAAGATCAGGAGATGAAGCAGGGATAAATCAACAGGCAGGGGCATCATGGAAGACTTGCAGGCATGACATAAGATACTGTAATGAGTGGATAAATGGAGCACAATGATTAACCAAGTGCTTATATGCTGAGGGAGGATTGGAAAATAAAATAGGAATCCAGTGAGAAAATCTACAGACAATATAGAGCAGCTAAGCCAGAAGAGAAACGGAGAGAAAGAGCCATGGGAAAGAGACTAATTAAGAGCTGAATAAAAATCCCTAATTAAGAGAAAAGGACAAATAATAAGAGAATAAAGGTTAATACTTGGGAAACAGAACACAGAAAAAAATAAGCAGGATGACAATGGACACAATAAAACCTAAGCAAAAGCAATAAAATAAAAACAATTTCCCAAACAATTGATATGCTTTGTGTTAGGAAGGAAGGAAGGAAGGAAGGAAGGAAGGAAGGAAGGAAGGAAGGAAGGAAGGAAGGAAGGTTTCTAAAATGAGACAAATTGCAATGAATTAGTCCTCATTTTTTAGTAATATTCACATTTTATAAACCTCGGTTTAATTTATGTTTTATTCTTTTTTTTCCAAGAAGGGAAACAAAGACTTGAGGCGCCCTCTATAGGTAGACAGAGGGATATATATGGTTCTTCCATCAGTTCCCAAATGTTGTGAAGTTACTGATCTTATTTTAGTATTTCACTACTGTGTTTAAGACTCATAATGCTTAAAGATACCTTGTAGTCATAAAATGTCAGTACATTTTCTTTGTTGAATATAAAGTAGAGCAGATCATCTACATCATGTTTTGTTTTTGTTTTTTCCACTGTGAAAGGAGACATTTCAGCCTTTAAAAAATGAAGAAGAGATTCTAATGAAAGAAATTAGGCAAGGAAAAAACCTAAATCCCCAAAGTGCATTGACAACTTCTTGAATTTTCAAAATATTTATTCTATTGCATTTTTAGTGAAAATTGTCTTTAAGAGGATTTTCATTTACCTCGGCTTAAAATTACTAAAATTACTTTACTAAATGTTTTATAACTGCTAATCAATGTCTGAAGGTTTTATCATTAAGTTAGGAAGACTGATGTCATTTTCTGCCTCCTTACATTTATACATGTAAGCATCAAATGCTTGTAAGATGCTTTCTGTTTGCTTTGCCCCCTGACACACATCCGAGTTCCCGTTGGTCCAAACTGGATCTATAAAAGCATGTATGTCAGTTTAATGTTTTATGCAGAAAACATTTGTTTTGCATGGCCTTTTTATTTTTCCAAAAATATCTTGGTGAAGGTAAGACCTCAAGAACAAACAAAAAATTTCCCTCAAACACAGTTTTGTCTTAATGCTCATATTTTGCCTTGAATAAACACAAATGCATCTGCATACATACGATTCAAAAAGTACATGTACATATTTATAGATCTGAATGGGTACATAATGATACACAGTTGCCCTTTGAAATGTGATGATGCACATTAATACTTTTCTTTTCAATACAGTTTATTTCAAAGTTGTGCTATTAAACTTCTGCCAGTTTCTCTTTTGATTTTTTTGTTCTTCTCCATCTCGCAGAATTTATAGGAAGAAATGATCATGTCCGCCTCCTTGAGAGCAAGCAATGACACATAAGAGTTCATTCGGAAAAAAGCACCAGACGAACTTCAGTCAAATGTCACTTCTTTATCATTTAGTCTTTCTGACAGATTGTGCTTTTTTCTCTGTCTGGTGGCTCTCAGAGACATTGATGAAACTGTCTGCAGTGCGGAGCAAGGCTCAGTACCGGTTCAGGATGAGACAAGCATCTGTTTGGGGTGCTCATGCTCTGTCACACGCAGCCATTCTCCTGTCTGGGCTTGTGACCCGCCGGGGAGTGTGGGGGGTAGAGGGAAGGAGCCAGTGTGCACAGGAAGCCTGCCAGCAATGTGAGGCCCAGTCCTCCCCAAGCACAAAACATAGACCAGCCGTAACCATGACTGATGTCCTCTGGTATACCGAACATGTAGCGGGGATAGCGAGACAGTTCAAAGTTGATCCCAGCCACGCATGTGCAGAGGGAGATTATACAGCAGGTCCCTGATGGAGGGCAGAAGAAACCAAGTTAGACACGATGACAAACCGATTTTAAATAAAACCAGTCAATTCTGTTGCATGGGTTTAGGGTCAAGCTGCACGGAGGGGCGGTCTGTTGTCACAATGTGATGCTCTTTCAGGATTCATCGTCAACTCCAGGGAACCTTCAAGATTTTAAAGGAAAAGTCGCTCATATTCAGAATTCAAACTTCTGAAAGTTCTTTAAATGTGAACTTTTTACAAACTGTTCAATAAATGATCAGTGTTTTTAATTCAGAGTAATTTTCATGTGAATGTGCTTTACTGGAGGCATCCATGTTTGTCAAAGAACACTACTGCCACCTACTGGTTAGTGACATTGTCACGGTGCGGTATCGGCTGTTGATCAAGTCCCAGTGCTGTATCTGGTGTTTGTCACAACGCGCTATTATCCAAGTCATCTTGAAAACATTCTTCTTCCAAATGTTGGCTACATATTACGGGTTTTTTCTCTGGCCAGAAGTTCGATGGCAAATCCTCCCTCTTCAAGTTGGCGATCCAACGACCAACCCGTCCGTGGAGGATCAGGAATCAGAAAGGTGGAATAACTCTTTTTTTCACTTTTACCCGATGTATTCCAGCATCCAGCTGCCATGCACGTGGGCATTGTCAGTTTCACTATAGCTCTGGTGAATTTCAATGGTGAAGTCCTCTGGAAATCTTCAATAATTGTTGTTGATTGCAGATGTGTCTAGTAGTTCCCATTGATTTAGCTTGTAAAGCGGGGAGAATGGCGCTAGGCTTACCGCACCGTGACGTCACTGCTGGAAGATGGCAGGAGGGAGGGGCTACTATATTTGGGTAAAAATGGCCGCTCCCAGACAAACGTATTAGTTTTAGGTATAAATAATGATCCATTGATTATTCCTTACTGACCAGACTTTTCCTTTAAAATAGTTAAATCACTTATGATTATAAGAAAAAACAAAGTGGACAGGATCTTTTTACTCATAGCCCTTTTAAACAGACAACGTCAAAACATTTTTATAAACAATTCAAAACAACTCATTTGCACATGTATAGCTTCTGACTGTTAATAGGATTGAAATCATCTATCTATCTATCTATCTATCTATCTATCTATCTATCTATCTATCTACCTATCTATCTATATCTATTTAGATTATAGATAGATTTATATATGTATCTAATAGTAAGGTTTTATTCATCCATTATACCTTTGTTTTTAATATGAACTTGCCACTCACAATATGGTGGATCTGCTCACGTTTTGTTTTTAATGAGACATTTCAAACCACTCTGATTAGCAGAGAGACCACACCGCCCCTCCGCAGTGATTCCATGCAGGATTTGTTTTAACTTAAAGACTATTTTACCTCCCATGAGGAAGAGGAGTCCAGCCACATACTGCATCAGATCATGCTCCTGACAGCAGCCCAGCACGCCTATAATCCAGCCAAACAGGATGATGGATATAGCCATGCCAATGAAGCTGGCAGTCATCCTCTGCAGGTCTAAATAAAGAAAAAAAAAAAACATTTGACTTTCATTTTTATCACATTAATAGTAGAGAAATAATAACATATGGTGTCTACTCACGGAGTGCGTGCCATTCATCCTGCCTGATAGTCTTAGTTAGATTGATTGGCAGGTTTCTGGGCAGTGCTGCTGAAGAGTAGTAGTATTTTATGCTTGTGCAGCGCGGTACTAATCCTGAGGATAAAAACAACAGAAAGAGGATGCCTCGGATTAGTACTCAGATCAGGTGGGGAGGATATCGCAAGACCCTTTGCTACACCCTCCCTCCCACACTCCCTCCTTTCCCCTTTCCGTTCCACCACCACCCATCCATCCATCCATCCATTAACCATCCATCCAACCATTATACATTCATACACACAGTTGTAGCGTAGCTTTCTGCCCGCATTCCTAGGCCTCTTTTACAACAACTCATCCTTCTGTGTTTGAGAAAAAAAGAAAGCACAAAGCCTTGTGTTTTTGCCTTGTGACTGTACCGCTTGTAGGAGGCTAGTTGCTGCGTACACTGAACAAAATAATGCAACCATTTTTGGCATTTACTTAATCCTTTTTATTTACTTTAACACAATTATTTTCTGTTAGCAGGATAGGACATACAATAACTGTGTTAAAGTAACTAAATGTGATTAAGTAAAATGCCAAAAAATGTTGCATTATTCTTTTTTTTCAGCGTCGAGGCCTTGGCGTTTCTGTGCGCAGGATCAGCACCTTGGATAGCGAAAGTACACAGCGCAGCGCCTCCCATTCAAAGAGCCCAAAATAAAAACACCAAATTAAAGTCCGAACCTTTAAAGATCAAATCCTCAATCTCTCGGTCGAATCCCTCCCGGTGGCACTTCCTCCACAGGCCGGTGATGGTAGAGTTGAAGTGCCGACTGCAAAGCGACTCCATGGCCGAAGCGGGAGGCAAGAAGTGCCTCTTGGCTCGCAGGAGAATATCGCCCTTCCTCTCCGCAGGTTTCTCCCTCGGCAGCATGCGGAGCGGAAGGTTGTTGTTGGAAATGTAGATGTAGCCCGGGTCGTTCCTTTTGTTGGAGTAATTCTTGCAGCGGTCCCGGTGTCGCCTGGCGTCCGTCTCGTACCAGTTGTCGGTGCTGATCGCCACCGCGATCAGTCCCAGCGCGCAGAACGCCAAAAACAGCCCCGCTACGGTTAAAGTCCTCATAGCGGCCATGTTTCCATGCGATTCTGGCCTCGGCGCCGTGATGGTTTCACGGGGTGGGTGAGGGGAGGGGGACGACGACT
Source organism: Cyprinodon diabolis (assembly GCA_030533445.1). Lineage (NCBI taxonomy): Eukaryota > Metazoa > Chordata > Actinopteri > Cyprinodontiformes > Cyprinodontidae > Cyprinodon > Cyprinodon diabolis. The sequence goes on along the minus strand of CM060063.1, from coordinate 47,971,106 downwards.
CCGGCTGCTGCTGCTTTCACTGACTGCGGTGTGGAGGAAATTCAGCGGTGCATGTAAGAAGCTCTCATTTCCCCTTAATTCCTCCTAATGACCCAAATACTTTGGAGCAAAGGTAAATAAACTGATTTTTTTTTTTTTTTTTTTTGGTCTCCTTTATGCACCTGAACTCGCCGTATCCCGGTTACTGCTCGGGTCCAGCAGCTCTTTCCAGCAGATGGAGACAGAGGGTGTATTTGGAAACAGTCGCCCCAGAGCTGCACCTCCTGCACCGAGGAGCATCATGTGTAGGGAGAGTCTGCCAAAGCCAGTCAGGAGGATGCATCCCGCCTCCTCCTCCTCATGTTAATGGACCATCTATTGGATAAAAGTGCCGCTGCTGTGTGAAGTTGTAAAACACTGAGAGGCAGGCCATATTAAACCCCCGCAAAGGGCTCCGCTTCCTTTGCGTAAAGTACAGGAAACGGTTTCATCACATCCAATAGGTTACTTCTGCTAAATTTCCATTCCTGCAGAGATGTACAAATAACCGACTGGATGGCGCGAAGTGTTCATTGGTTAAAGAATTCAAGCATTTCAAACAAAAGGTGGCGCAGATATTTAATCTGTATGATATAAGCAATGCCTTGCTAAAGTATTTACCCTCCTTTTATTTTTCTTTCACACTTGGTATCTTTTTTAAACAAACAAACTGCATGAAAGGGACCCTTCCTGCGTTAATTCAATTCAATTCAGTTTATCTACATAGCACCAAATTCACAACACACGTCATCTCAAGGCGCAGTTCAACCAGATCATCCAGTCAGATTGATTCAAAGTTTTCTATCTAAGGAAAACCAGCTGATTGCATCGACTCATTGACTCTTCAACAATCCCTCACACTAAGCATGCTTGTAGCGACAGTGGAGAGGAAAAACTCCATTTGAACTGTTACTCCTCTAGAGATAATCAAGGCTCAACGTCGTTCTTTTGGTTTTAACAGCCATTTATTGTGGACACGTCTTATAAAGCCCCAAAAAATGCCGTCAGAACTAAGAAGGGAAACAGAACCCAAATTAGCTCAAAACAAATATAAAGCTTTACACAAATAAATATAAGTAAAAACAAAGTCATACCTCATTGGCCGCATTAACTCCAGAGGAATAAAGATAACTTATATAGCTTTTCTTAGAAAACCAGTCTTAAAGCTTCTTGAAGAAACGTGCAAAAAAAGAATTGTGTCAATTAATCTTCCCATGGGCAACAACGTGAAATGTGGAACAAAAAACATAGGTTCCTCCTTACATCTTAATGAGCTTTTTAACCAATGTACATAAACATAAATTTACTGAAAGTTATTTATTTATTTATGACTGAACTTTTAATTTCAATATTTGTATGTATTAACTATTGTTTTTAACTAAATATTAGAACATTTAAATGAGTTGACTCTGATGGCAGCTACACTCCCACCAAATCACTTGTGATTTCCTTAATAACTTAAAAGAGCATCTACCCTGCCTCCAACAATGTCACTGTCTTATGAATAGGTCTGTCCAAGTATACTTGTTTAGTCTGTCTCTTTCCATGGTTATCTAAGGAAGAGTCACTGATCAATAGCTGCACCTTTCGCACACATCCATCTTCACTTGGATAAACTGCTGTGACCTTAGCAAGTTTCTGTTAGGATCCAGGGCCTTTCCCACCAGAGGGCGCTGTGGATCTATTCCTGGGGAGCTCTGTGAACCTGTAACCTGAATCTAACCTGCTCTGTCCTTTCTGCCTTCCAGGCAGAACCCTGTTCATCCAATAAATATTGGACTTTAATCCTCCCTCTGTGTCCGTGAGTTCTGCATTTGGGCTAGTAAAACCTGCGTATCATGACAGAACAATCCGGCCAACAGACTAGCCCAGCAGACATATTCCGGAGGATGTTGGAGACGAATCGCATCATCCTGGAACTATTGAGCCGTCTGGAGACCCCTGAGCCCGCTCTGCGTCTTCCAGAGACTCCGGATGTGGAGCCACATTCGGTGGTTTCCTCTGTTCCTGATGTGGAGCCACAGTCGGTGGTTTCCTCTGTTCCCGATGTGGAGCCACAGTCGGTGGTTTCCTCAGTTCCTGATGCGGAGCCGCAATCGGCGGCCTCTTCAGTTCCTGATGCGGAGCCGCAATCGGCGGCCTCCTCAGTTCCTGATGCGGAGCCGCAATCGGCGGCCTCCTCAGTTCCTGAGGCGGAGCCGCAATCGGCGGCCTCCTCAGTTCCTGATGCGGAGCCGCAATCGGCGGCCTCCTCAGTTCCTGATTCGGAGCCGCAATCGGCGGCCTCCTCAGTTCCTGATTCGGAGCCGCAATCGGCGGCCTCCTCAGTTCCTGATTCGGAGCCGCAGTGGGAGGCCCTGTCTGAGTCTGTTGCAGAGCAGCAGAAGCGGAGGCGGCGACCTCCTCGGAGCTTCCTGCAGAAGCAGAGACGGCGTCCTCCTCCGGGGTCCCTGCAGCTTCTGAGACTCCGGTCTCGCGGCCGGCCTCCGGAGCGTCTGTTTCAGCTCCGTTTCCACGGCCGGCCACCTGAGACTCTGCTCTGCTGCCGGTCCCACGGCCGGCCACCTGAGACTCCGCTCTGCTGCCGGCCCCACGGCCGGCCACCTGAGACTCTGCCTTGCATCCCTGGTTCACCCTTCGCCCACCCTGGGCGAATTATTTTTTGGGGGTCTTTTTCTTTGGGGCGTCTGGAATTCGCCCTTGAGGGGGGGTACTGTTAGGATCCGGGGCCTTGCCCACCAGAGGGCGCCGTGGATCTATTCCTGGGGAGCTTGGGTTCAGTGTTGACAGCTGTTCCCCATCAGCTGATTAGGAGCTCTCCCTATATTAGCTGTAGAGGAGCTCCACTCGGAGCCAGATTGTTGCCCTTTCTGTGCCACCCTGCCTGTTCCTGACTGTGAACCTGTAACCTGAATCTAACCTGCTCTGTCCTTTCTGCCTTCCAGGCAGAACCCTGTTCATCCAATAAATATTGGACTTTAATCCTCCCTCTGTGTCCGTGAGTTCTGCATTTGGGCTAGTAAAACCTGCGTATCATGACAGATTCCAGTCGTTTCTTGGTGCCGTTTCATCTTTGATGATGACTATGTCATTGACTTTTGCATTTCTCTTTGTTTTCTGCCATTTTTGTCTTTGATGTTGACCCAACAAATATTTCTTTTTCCATCTGTTCCTGCACTCAGTGGCTAGGTATTGAAGTCTTTCTTTGACACAAAACGGGCCAAAACAATCCCTCCCACGATGTGTGCATGGGGAGGTTGTTTCCATGCTCTCATTAGGCACGTTTGCCATTTTCTGCTCTTCTGTTCCTTGTCTGGATTTCCTGCATTTGACACAGTTGTAGATATGGGATGATACTGCTTGACTACATCCAAGTATCCAAATGCCATTTGCTCTTATGTCATGCCCCGGCCCTGATGTCTCACACGTTGATGATAGTGATCAATCAGTAACCTTGTGATGTGGCTTGTCTTTGGTAAAATAGCTGGGTGCTTGACGTATGGATGAAGAGTAGCTTGCTCAAACCTACCTCCCACTCTGAGGACACCTTTGTGGTCGAGAAAGGGGTTGAGTCTGTTGGGAAAGTTCCACCTTTCTCCAGCAGAGTCCGCCGTGGATCCTCCTGAGCTGAGCCTTCGACACACCTGAGGCGCATCTCATCATCAGAGGATCCACAGTATATAACCTGCCTTCAGACCTTGCCTCAACGCCGCAGTGTTTATCCAGTTTGGTTAGCACCTGAGCCTAGCTTCTTCTGAGAACCTTTGTTGCTCCTGATTCCTGATTGGATTCTAATCCCTCTTTGTCTCTGCTTTCAGGAATCCAGTTTTTCCTTGTAAGCTCTGGATGAGCTTAACCTGCCGAGCCAGCCCTCTGAGCCAAACCTGAAGACCCTTCTCTGGATTCTCATGCAGCTCTGGACTAAGAGCTGGAAACCCAAAGCCAAGGTCTGCCCTCATGCTAGAAGTAAGACGCTGAAGCGGTTATTGGACTCTGCTGAACTAAACAGTCTCTGGACCCAACAGTTCCTCTCTCAAATCCAAACCCGGACACCTCAAGGTATAAATCTGAAACTCTCAAACTCAGACTCATCTGCTCTCAAGCTAACTGAACTGTCATCCTCACAGACTCCAGTGAACCTGCCCCCAGGCCTGAACCCGTTCCTGTGTTTATTCCATGTGCTTGTGCTCAAATAAACTTGTTAAACTTTTCATCTGTTTCCGTGGTGTTCTGCATACTGGGCTAATCTGAACCCATCATGACAGAAGACTGCGGCCAAACACAAGGCCCAGCAGATCACCTCCGTCGTCGGTTGGAGGAGCAAGATGCTCAAATCCAGGGACAAACTGAAACCCTCCGTGAGTTGCATTGCATGGTCAATCACCATAATCAGATGCTTTAGAGTTATGCTAACTACATGAGCAGTGCTAATGCCACGCCGGCAGCACAACCATTTCCGGGTCCAGTTCCGCCTCCAAGGTCACCGGCGGTGACGTCATCACCCGAGTTCCGCCCTAGTCTTCCTGAGAAATTTTCAGGTAATATGAAGGACTGTAAAGGTTTTTTGTTTCAATGTCGTTTAATTTTCCAAAACTCTCCTGGCAGTTTCCCAACTGATCAAAAGAAAATAACTTTTATTCTGTCCCAACTGACTGGAAGAGCCCTTGAGTGGGCTGAGGCAAGGTTTGCCTCCGAAGAAAGCCTCAGCTGTCATTACACAGATTTTGTTTCTGAATTCTCTCAAGTATTTAACCAAGAAACTGATCAAACCATTGACTCTCGTGCTCTTTTGAACCTAAAACAGGGAAATTCTTCTGTAGCGGATTTCTCCATTAACTTCCGGGTCAAAGCCGCAGCTTCCGGATGGAATCAAATTGCTCTAAAAAGTGCTTATTTCCTAGCTTTAAACGAAAGCATCAAGGATGAACTAGCAACCCTCGACGAACCTGCAACACTTGAAGAATTGATCCGCCTGACTATTAGGCTGGATAACAGAATCCGAGCTAGAAACAGCTCAAAACCAAGGAATCAGGGTTTTTTTGAGTCTGCCCCTGCATCTAATAATGTAACTGTTTTTTCTTCTCCCACAGAGCTCTTTGCCAAGCCGAGGTCTATTACCCAGTCTCTCCCTTTGCCAGTTCAGGCCTCTTTTACAGTGGATACTGAAGCCGAACCCATGCAGGTTGGACATACGAGGCTAACCCCTGAGGAAAGGCTAAGACGTTTCAGGGGAAAGCTATGTATCTACTGTGGTGAGAGTGGCCATTTCATCGCTTCATGCCCAGCTAAATCAAAAGCCGGGGCCCGTCAGAAGATCTGAGGAGTCTGCCGGGCCATTCTATCTCTGTGAAATCTCCTCGTCTTATGCTCCCAGCTACCTTGTTCTTCTCAGATCAGAATCTAACACTATCTGCCTTCATCGATTCAGGCTGTGAACGGAATTTGATTGACTCCAACTTGGTTCAGCAGCTACAAATTGAAACTATTCCTCTAAACCAGCCACACTGTGTCTCCGCTATTGATGGGAAGAGACTCCACCAGGTTACCCACCAAACGCAACCCCTCGAGCTATTAATCTCAGGTAACCATCGTGAAACCTTAACATTTTTTGTTCTTCCCTCTGCATTTTCTCCTCTGGTGCTTGGTTTTGAGTGGCTGAAACGACATAACCCCCATATTAACTGGAAAGATCGCCATATTGAATCTTGGTCGACCTCTTGTCATGAAACATGCCTCCGTTCGGCAGCTCCCACTGTGAGGTCTCCTAGAGGCGGGGGGGAAATGGACTCTCCTGACCTTACTTCTGTCCCTTCCGAGTACCATGATCTAGCTCCCGTCTTCAGTAAGGTCAGTGCTACGTCCCTTCCACCTCACAGACCATATGATTGTGCGATTGAACTATTACCAGGAGCTCCCCTACCCAGCAGCAGACTATACAATATTTCCAAACCAGAACGTGAGACAATGGAGAAATATATTAACGAGTCATTAGCTGCTGGGATAATCCGTCCCTCTTCTTCTCCGCTGGGTGCTGGTTTCTTTTTTGTTGGCAAAAAGGATGGTTCACTAAGACCTTGTATCGACTACAGAGGCCTGAACCAAATAACTGTTAAGAATAAGTACCCACTTCCATTGCTAGCATCAGCCTTCGAACCAGTACAAGGGGCTACTGTCTTCATAAGCTCGACTTAAGGAACGCTTATCACCTTCTCAGGATAAGAGATGGAGATGAATGGAAGACAGCCTTCAAGACTCCCTTAGGTCAGTTCGAATATCTAGTCATGCCTTTTGGTCTCACTAACGCCCCTGCATGCTTTCAAACCTTGGTAAACGATGTTCTCAGAGATTTTTTTAATGTATTTGTTTTCGTCTACATCGATGACATCCTGATTTATTCTAAAGATCTTTCTGAACATAAGAAACATGTCAGCCTGGTCCTGCAAAGATTATTAGAAAACAAACTTTTTGTCAAAGCCGAAAAATGCGAGTTTCATCAACAATCAGTCACCTTTTTGGGGTTTGTGCTCGAGGGCGGGCAGGTTAAGCCTTCTGAAGAAAAGATAAAAGCAGTTTTGGAGTGGCCGGTACCTGAAAACCGTAAACAGCTGCAGAGATTCCTGGGTTTCGCCAATTTCTACCGAAGATTTATCAGGAATTACAGTCAGACAGCTCTTCCTCTAACTTCTCTAACTTCAGTCAAAAAGACCTTCCAGTGGACCCCCGAAGCACAAAATGCTTTTGACAAACTTAAGACTTTGTTTTCCAGAGCCCCTGTGTTAATCCAGCCCGTTCCTACCAAGCAATTCATCCTTGAAGTGGACGCTTCCGACTCTGGTGTAGGAGCAGTATTATCCCAAAGACTCGACACAGATCAAAGAGTTCACCCATGTGCCTTCTTTTCTCGTAGACTTTCCCCTGCTGAGCAAAACTACGACGTTGGTGACCGCGAACTCTTGGCCATCAAACTGGCATTGGAGGAGTGGAGACACTGGCTTGAGGGAGCTGAGCACCCGGTTCTTGTATGGACTGATCACAAGAACCTAGCCTACATCCAGTCTACCAAACAAGCCAACCCTCGTCAGTCAAGGTGGTCTCTTTTCTTCTCTCGCTTCAATCTTATAATCTCTTACAGACCCGGATCCAAGAACATCAAACCCAATTCTCTCTCTCGTCTTTATTCCGTTGATCAATCCGAGACGCCTGAACCTGTTCTTCCCGCTTCCTGCACTGTTGGAGTGGTTACCTGGGAGATCACCGATCTTATTAACTCTGCCCTGGCTTCTGAACCTGACCCAGGTAATGGTCCTCCAAACCGAACTTATGTCCCTTCTTCTGTCAGATCTCGCCTAATCCAGTGGATGCATACAGCCAAATTTTCCGCTCATCCGGGGGTGAGCAGAACCAGAACCGCCTTAATCTCTAGACGTTTCTGGTGGCCTACCCTGCACAAGGATGTCAAGGAATATGTTTTGGCTTGTTCTACCTGCGCCAGAAATAAGACCTCACATCAACCACCCTCAGGTCTGTTGCATCCTCTTCCTGTTCCCACGCCTCCATGGTCTCACATTGCTATTGATTTCGTCACTGGTCTTCCCATCTCCAGAGGTATGTCCACAATTTTTACCATCGTCAACCGATTTTCAAAGTCCTGCCATCTGATCCCCCTCAGGAAACTTCCCACGGCCTTTCAAACCGCCCAGCTCCTGATTGAACTTTTAATTTCAATATTTGTATGTATTAACTATTGTTTTTAACTAAATATTAGAACATTTAAATGAGTTGACTCTGATGGCAGCTACATGAACCGAAAGAAACCTCCAGCAGAACCAGGCTCAGTGTGAGCGGCCTCTTGGGGTTCAAGGAGACAGAAGCAGACATAGAAAAAGAAGCATAGATACAAAAGGCAACTGTCAACCAGCTCCACAGGCGGCCCCGTCCAGGAAACACACAGCCAGGCAGACGAGCTCCGAGCCAGCTCCCATGTCAGAGGATGAAGAGAGCACATCCAGTTAGTCACAGTCGGAGAAACAGGACTACACTGGAAAACAGGCCAAGCTCCAACATCTAGAAACAAAGGTGTTGATGGCAGCAGCACAGCTGATATTTCTCTCCAGGATGGAGTCACAGCCAAACAGGAACAGACCAGATGAAGCTACTATGAGAAAAAGCAGAGAGAGCAGAACGTTAGAGATTGAACTAACAGATTCTGCAGAGTGGGAGAATAGAGATAGAATGAAGCAGAATGATGAAAAAGGGGTCCCTATGTCCTCCAGCAGTCTAAGCCTATAGCAGCAGAACTATAGAGTGTCATGATTTTCTTAAGAGATCAGACACACATGCAGTAAACCACTCAGAGAACCAGAGTAAAAGTATTAACAGGTTTATTGATAAGGTCAGCGGGAGTTGGATTCAGGAAACTCAGTGTGCTGTTGAACCGGAACTGGAAGAGGGAAGGGAAGTATCAGTGGTTAGTTCAGGATCCGTGGGAAATTTGAGCGATGACTGGAGAGACAGAGAAAACGGGAATCACATTAGTAGAGAAGACTTTCTTCCCAGAATCCAGTAAGTGTGGGTTTATCCAGAGTTAAAGACTCGTTGGAGGGCAGACAGGTTTAGACTTGGTTGGATCCTAAGTAGCTATTGAGCAGACTGTCACTTGGAAATCCAGGAGGACTTGAATAGAACTTGTGGAGGTTAATCCCCTGCTCAGTGTGAGACTCAAACAATCCTTCCAGGGGAAGAAGGCCAAACATCCAGCTTGCAGGAAGGCTTCCTGCCGAAAAGGCAAAGACAAAAAACAAGGTTAGACTCAGCGAAAAAAAAAAAAGACTCAGTTAGACTCAGCTAAACTCAGCTTGGCTAGAGTACCCTAAACTGGCAAACACTCTGGCGTCGAGGTAGTGACAGTCCACCGCTCAAATAGTCCTCAGTAATGAGCCAACCAGCCACAGGTGTGTGGGAGGACCAACGAGAACAAGGCGCCACCTGGTGGTAGAGGGAGAGAATGACACAAAAAACACAGCCCACACAAAACTGGATTCCTAACATAGAGATAGCTCAGGATAACCTGAGCCACTCTAACTAGAAGCTTTATCAAAAAGGAAAGTTTTAAGCCTAGCCTTAAAAGTAGACAGGGTGTCTGCCTCACGGACTAAAACTGGTAGTTGGTTCCACAGGAGAGGAGCCTGATAACTAAAAGATCTGCCTCCCATTCTACTTGAAAAAGCAAAAATTCTATTCTAGCAGAAATTCTATTTCTCTCCAGGGTCGAGTCACAGACACACAGGAACAGACAAGGCGAAATAAAAGACAAAAACTTTTAGATAAGACCATTCATTAAAATGTTCCAGGTCTGAGAACAGTCTGTGTTCACAGATGTTTTCTATCCACTGATTGTTTGAGCTGCTTAGAGAAGGAAAATATTCTTTACAAAAAGAAAAAATCTATAAGTCATAAATTTGGTGTAACTATTTACTCTTGGAACTAAATGCATTGTTGTGATGTCTAGATATTAATTGGTATTTAGAAATAGAAAAGAAACATGTGTTCTAACACATTTTATTCCATTGGTCTATCAAAATAAGTCTCCAAAGTATACATTAATAATTTGACTGTTATAAAAAACAGAGACAATTCATGGTAGACAAGAAAGAACAGCACATTTAGCTGCTTATTTAAATCCTTTAATTCAAGAAACCTCAGAATCAATAAAGCTGAATAATATTTATGATTTTGAGTTGTTAATATCTTAAAGCTGGTATATTCCTTGTTGAGGAAGTATTAAAAATACATTTTCCATTCCTGTATGTTCTGTTGCTTTTTGTGTTACATATGTAAACTTATTGCAGTATAACCGCTCTGCTAAAATAGCAAACATACTTTATTACAATTATATTATCTTGATAACAGATTTTTTTTTTATCATAGCATTTAGCTCCAATGTTACCTCTACATATTAATATCTATGCCAGCTTCACTGACGGAGCCTGTTGCATTTAATAATAATAATGGCTGCTTGAATCATGTTTAAAAAAAAGAACTTTTCCCCTGCAAATGAGTAGTTCCTCTTTTTATTAACACTTAATCCCCCCCCCCCCCCCCCATACTTGCTTGGAAAACGGACTCAAAGCCTCACGGAGCCTCCGTCCATTTCAGTCATGTTTTTTTTAACTGGTTTCATTCTCATGGTCAGAACTTCCTCTATTGAAACCAGAATGCCAAACTAAAAGGGGAACAAGCCACAATCCAAACTTCGCTTTTGGTTTCAGCTCCTTTGAGCACATTGTTTAAAATAAGAAAATAAAAAAAAAATGGATGTCATTTAATCTGTGTTTAAAAGATCAACTGGTCGACTGCTGTATGCAGCACAGAGCGAGCGAGGAAGCCGCTTTTTCTGCTTCCCCATAAAATCTCTGTGAGAGAAAAGGTGATTTATTAAAGGTAATTATGTTTGTTCTCACATAACTGAGCAATTTGAGCTAAAAATCAGAAGCATACAAATTAATTTCATTAAATGTAGGACAAACAATGTTCATTTAAATGCATCTAACTAAATGGGAAACTGGTTATAGTATATTTCAGCACTGAAAAAACTATTAAGGAAAAATTTCACCTGTGTGTACATTTCCACACACAGGAAATGCATTTTAGACCAATCAGTGGCCACCAGGAACTAGTTTATCATATGAGTTTGATAATTGGGTGTTATGAAGTGTGTCATGTAGGGTCCAGCTTAGCTGATTTCTCGCTTTCAGTTCCCATTTTTGGCCCCTGAAGTTGCGTGTTTCTCAGTGAAGCAATAGGAAAAACATAAGTTTTATCAGAAGCTGTGAAAGTTGAGACTCTCATGCCGCCTTGTTTACATGATGGATGCCTTTGTCATAACGCCTGTAAGTGCTGCTATTTTTACAGTTTTATACCAATGGAGAGATTATTGTTTGATCGCAGTTTGGCAGATTTCTCTGATTGTATTGGAGTTTATTGTAAGTCAGGACACAAGGAAGGGAGTACACGGAGTAGAAAACTGGATTTTATCCGTATCTGTAAGACGTTTAAACTTAGATCTTACATGTTGAGATAGTTTCCTGGTTGTTTGGGGAATGAGTCATTTGTGTTTTATCAAAAACTATGTTTTTTTTTATGTTCAAAAGGCATCAGAGGAGGCTATTCCACATGAGACCGAGACTTTTCGACCCCCTGTTGACTTGTACCCCTACCTGGGTGGCGTGGGGGAGATTTATGAAGGTGAGAAAATGGGATTTATCTCTTTATGGTGATGATATTACATAAAAGGTTTTAAAGTCTGTCTATTTTCAGACCACAGATGGTCCTTCCACTCGGATCGGGTTCAGCCAGCAGACTTTGAGGGTTCCCCTGCTAATCACCTCACCGAGCTTCAGGCGGTGTCTCCTCAGCAGCTCATTCAACCTTTCCCCCTCAGCAGCGAGTCTCTTCACCTTCACCTGGAGCCCCCGCTTGCTCCTCTAACCCTTTCATCCCAAGTGAGTACGTGTGTGTCTGGAAATGTACTGATAACAGAAGAACCGATATAGGAGCCACACTTTAAAAATGATCTAAAAATGAGTAAAAATGTCTTAAATTAATTGTATTTTGCCCTAATTTGAGCAGTTAAATAAGATGATCTGCCAATGGAATGAGCATTTTTACTCTTAAAATAAATAGATAGCTAGATATTATGCACTCTAAATAACAGACTGTAGTTGTTTTTTCTTATTTTAGATGTAAATTGCCTTATTCCATCGGCAAAGAGTCTCACTTACCTGCTTTATTCAAGAAAAAAATGCTCGTATTTTAAGAAAAATGACTCACTTAGCTTTCAGTTTTTTGCAGTGCATGATGTGACTAAGCCCTGATTTTACTGCTAAGATATGAAAAACAAAATCATACTGAGTCTATAAATTTCTGAAAATGTTCCGGTTCCATAGTTGTCCTATGAACTTTACTCAACTTCAGAACATCATTAGAATCTGATGCAAATTAGGAAATCAAAGTTATTTTCATGAAAACAATAAGGAGCCCAAAGCTGAAACAGCGTCCATGTTGTGAAAAAGCCAGGGACATTTTCACTGAAATGTCATCCACACCACGTGTTGTTGCTGAGCACTGGAATCTATTCCCCTTCCCCTTTTAGAACAATAGTCATGTTTAAGCAAAAATAACAGAAAGCGAGTGATTGCAAAATCCTATTTTAAAAGATTTTTTATTTAAATGCTTTAAATTTCCCCTAAAGATCCCATATTACACCCCATCCCTGTGCTACCAGTACCCTCCCTTGGCCTCACCTCGACGTTACTATCCAGAGGAGGATCAGAGAGCCCTCAGTCCCCCGCTGCAAGTATCAGAAGGAGAGGAAGATTATGAAGACTACAACTGCTCTTTTAGGAAAGACCAAGGTGACTAGTTTCTGAAATATAACATAATAATGTTCCTTTTTTCGTTTTTTTTTTTTCTGACTGAATGTGACTTTCCATCCCAGGCAACAAAAAAAAAATCCGCCTTTACCAGTTCCTCCTGGACCTGCTTCGAAAGGGTGACATGAGTGAGAGCATCTGGTGGGTGGACCCAGACAAAGGCATCTTCCAGTTTTCCACCAAACACAAGGAGGCTCTGGCGACCCACTGGGGTATTCAAAAGGGGAACCGCAAAAAAATGACCTACCAGAAAATGGCCAGAGCCTTGAGGAACTATGGCAAAACGGGAGAGATAAAGAAGGTGAAGAAGAAGCTTACTTACCAGTTCAGCGAGGATGTTCTCAAGAACCTCTATTTTCGTCACAATCATCATCAATGAGGAGGAAGCCATTGCTTTTGTTTTTATAATCACTTCATTTACCCAAATTCGTTTTTTCTTGACATTTTATTTGTATTTATTTTTAATTCAACTATATTCTTTTTTTTCCTTTTGCATTGGCATCTATTAACGTCCATGTTCATAACTTTGATTATTGAGTTTTTTTCATACAAGAATTAGACGTTTTCTGGAGACAAACACAGAGAATACAAATGTCTAAACATCTGGAAGTAAATAATGTTGTGTACTGATGACATAAAGAAATAACTTAACCAGAAAACAGGGAAATCCAAAACACAATGTACCTATTTGGTACATTAAAAACTATATATATATATATATATATAATTGGAAAGTTGACAGCAAAATACTATTTTATTTGTTGTATAAAAGAAAATAAAATAAACAAAGGACATATCTAACTGCTTGGATATTACTCTGCCTTGGAAAAGCATTTGTACAACTTAAATTGCGAAAAAAATTAAAAACAATCCACTGGACTTTGTTTTTCAATTAAAAATGTCAGGAAAAGCGTTGAGTTCAAGGTTTTATTCAGTAACACAACAAAACCAATAGAAACGGATGAACGGGTCCCCCCCCCTTGGAATGGGGGTCGCTTGGCTTCTTTGTTAGCCTGCAATGCCCCATACCTGTCTATGTCTCTGAAAGGGGGGTCGTTAGAGGGAATTGCTGGCCTGGCTGAATAGGTGAGGTCTTGTGAACCCCTGTAAAAGGGGTTGGGGCTGCGATGATAGCGGGAAGGAGTCAACTCTATCGCTGCATTGTAGCTGGAATCTGAACCCCCCCCCTGTTTAAAGTTGTTCTTCTTTCTTAACATAGATGGCTTCCTTCACGCCCCTCTCAATCCACCTGTCTTCTTTGTCCAAAATGTGAACATTCTGGTCCTCCAAAGAATGTCTTTTATCCATCAGGTGTAGATGTAGAGCAGAGTCTTGTCCAGAGGAGGGCGCTCTTCTGTGTTGGGCCATGCGTCTGTGCAGAGGTTGTTTGGTTTCTCCAATATAAAGATCAGAGCGTTCCTCACTGCGTTGAGCTGCAGACACTCTGCTCAGATTAGGTCTGGGGGTTTGATGCTTAGGAATGACTTTTTCACTGACTATGACCTGGATGACTGAGAACCTTCACCAGCATAATGTACAACTTAAAGTTTTTTATACATTTGACATGTTAGAGCCTCTAACCCCAACATATTGTTTGTGGGCTAGAAAAACAAAAAAGAGAACTGAGAAGAAAAGGATGACGAATACACATCTGAAAAGTTTGGCCCGCATTTATATTTGGCTTCTCTTTGGGGGAATATTTTTCCTATTTAGAGACTGTTTTGTTTTTTTATTATTCTTTTGCGTCCTATCTGATGAAGGTGTGGACTGTAACTGGACTATTGCTTTCATTTATTTCATTTATTTTTGGATACTAAGCCTCCGTTCCTGTCTTTTTGCCAATTCATTATCCTGTTTAACCTTATACATCTTTTCATTCATTTTAACCAACTTTGTTTTCCTTCCAGAAAAGCAACAGCATGATATTTCAAAACATTCAATAGTTATTACTCCTAAACAGATGTCCAATGTCCTGAACTGAAAAAAATAATGCAACCGTTTTTGTCATTTACTTAATCATATTTAGTTACTTTAACTTTCACGTTAGCAGGGCAGCACATAAAACAATTGTGTTAAAGTAATTAAATAGGATTAAGTAAATGCTAAAAGCGGTTGCATTATTTTTTCTGTGTGTAAATGGCGTATGGCAAGCTCTAAACAGGATTTCTTACTGGATTCTTTCAACAATCACCGTCTTCTTGTCTCTCTTGGATCAAAGCCAGGATTGATGATTTTACAAGTCTTAGTTTTTCTTTAAACAGCTCCTCTGATGTTACCGTGGGGCTGTGTGCTACCTCTCTGATTAATGCTACCCTTGTCTTTCGGGTTAGCTGGACAGCCTTAGGTTTGCGGTTGTGTTTTTTCTATCTATTCAGATGGATTAAACAGTGCTCTATAGGAGGTTCAGGTGTGGGGGTGTTGTTCCATATCCTGACCCTGCTTTAAACTTCTCCACTTTCTACCTGTCCTGTCTGCTCAGTTATTTGGTCTTTCTTCACTAATGTTTTCTAATGTTTTTCTGTGAGGGATTGCCGAGTCGATGCAATCAACTGGTTTTTCTTTGATGGAAAACTGTGTTTTCAGTTGAAAGTTATTTCGTTTTGTTTACAGTTCAGTGCTAAAATAGAAAAAGGTCTAAGGGTGTGATTATGTTTGCAAGGTTCCACACACCAATTGATAAGTTCCTCTGTGAAAAGTTAAAGCATTCTGAAGCCAATTTATGGGATCCCTGAAAACAGAGTATTCAGCAATAGACTCTGTGCAACCATTAAACAACTGAGCTCTGGGAAGAAACTGCAGCTGCAAGCAGATTGTGCAAGCATGGGGAGCGACTCTATACCTCGGAGAATATATCAAATATGGCATCAACTTAATCCCTTCATCTACAGGGCTCTGTAAACACCTGGGGAAATAAAAACAATAGAAATATGAATAACACAAGCAGAGAGCCGGCCTGCACAGAAACAAGGTCGGCTAATTTAATTTAAACCAGAGTAGACAAATATTTACTCCTGAAATTACCTTTTAAACAAGCGTCACTGTAATCATAGAATGATTGCAGAGGAATTGTTCCCATCGGTTTCTATCCTGACCAAAGTGTAGTTTGCATGTTTTCCTTGTGCACGAATTTATATCCAAGTTTTTCCTCCAACACATTAAAAACATTCATGTTGGTTGAATTAGATTCTCTGAAATAAGATTAAGAGTGGGTGCAGGTGTGTGCATGGTTATATGTAAATGGTTTGCTCTACTGAGGAACCTGTCCAGGTTGTACCCTATGGAAGAAAAACTAATAATAATAATAATAATAATCTCATTGGAATCTGCCCTTTTTTGTACACCCAATTTTAAACACTGAATTTTTATCTGGTAAAAATTTGCCTGCAAAATTTTGCTTGCAAGTGTGTTGACCTTTTTGTGAACTCCAGCCAAAGCAATCGACACTCAATGCAGTCAAGCAGCTTCTAGCCAATAAAATTAGCTCATTTGGTCATGTGACACAACAGTTAAGCATAGCTTTGTTTCCGACTAAATGAAGCTAAATGGGGATTTTTTCCTGTTAAATAAACACGATTACAGAACGTCAGAATGATTGCATGATTACAGATTACAGAATGATTACAGAAAGGTAGCTACTGATAGACAGCCATTAGAGTTTTCATCTAATCGGACTGGGTGAAATAACTGAGTGGATCACAGCTAGTGTGGTTCATCAACACATTTACAGGCAAAGTTTTTGCATGTTAATTTTCACCAGATAAAAATTCAGTGTAAGGAATTCAATGTATAAACAAAGTCAGCGTGGAAAATTCGATGCCAAAAATCCTCAGCTTTCAAAATCCAGTGTTAAAATGAGACTTTTTTTTCTTCCATAGTACTCCGCCTCTTACCCATTAACGGCTGTCAGGAACCAGCCCCCCAGCAACCATGCAAAGTTGGGAGGGGGGAGTAAAGTTGGGCAGTAAAAAAAAACAAAAAAACAACAAAAACATGGTTTAATTAAACTTTTTACAATTCAGATCGAATTTTTAAGAGCAAGCAAAAAAAAAGGAAACTAAGTGAGGTAATCGATAAATTTGTCCTTTGGATTTAATTGGGCTCCAAAATATGACAATGGAAAGCAGTCACTGAAGACTTCCAGGATTCTAGAAATCAATTATTTATCATTATAAATAATAAAGGATATAAAATAAATATGGAATAATGATTTTATAGATCACAAACTCTCCAAACTCCAAATATTGTGGTAAAAGGGCCTCAGATGCTTTAGATAGCAGAAAACACCTTTTAGGGTGTGATAAATAAGAAAAAGTTTCACAAATCAAAAGTTATGTTTTTAAAAAAGCTGGCAGATTATTGATTTAAAATATTACAGTTGGTCAGTCAGTAAGTTAATTAAAAAGTGGTGTTTACATGCTGGAGGAAATGTTAATAAAAGAAAATCCACCTCTAGCATCATCTCTAATCCTCAAACCATTTTCTTTGCTAACTTAGGGGAGTGTTGGCCGAGTGGTCAGAGGAGTGCGCTTTGGCTCTGAGAAGATTGCAAGGACCCGGTTCGATCATAACAGCCTAATCTAATCTCGCTAGTCCCTTGAATTTTGTAGAAGCGTGTCCCTTCCTTTCCAGTATCTCTTTGCCAATCCTCATTTATGTCTCCACACCAGAACCTTTACATCACATTTAATTAATCTAACTGTAGTTTCCACATTACTTTTATTAAAAGCCTGCTTTGCCAGTCTGTTCACTCTCTCGTTCCCCCAGATCCCAGCATGAGCCGCCACCCAAATAAAACTTAACCTGACTCCCTAACTGACTCATTCTGAATATAGTAATAATGATGTTATAACGAATATCATGAGGACTATTTTATAATATATGCTGGTGAAGATTCTCAGTCATCCAGGTCAGAGTCATTCCAAAAAAGCTCAAAAACAATCCACTGGACTTTGTTTCCAAGTACAGTAGGCGATACTAGCCAGTTGCCTAGGGCCACAAGTTCCTGGGGGCCACATAAAACTCTGTTTACATGTATTGTTAATAAAACTACTCCTTATTTGTGCACATTAATTATGTTTTTGATAAAAATCCTTTCGCTAAAATACCATCAGAATGCTTATAATATTAAGTGTGTCTCAAACCCCCACCCACCGACCCCACAGGCCCCTCTAGCACTTTCATTTCAAAAAAGCGCCTAGCACCAAATCTAGCGACTGTTTGGAAACACAGGAAGGAGCAATCAGCTAAGTGAGCTTAGTGCTTGGAAAAAATCTTTCATTCCTTTAGAGACAGCATGAAAAGTCAGCTGAGTACAAAACATAGAGAGGAAAACAAGAAGAAAAGGGACACAACCTAGAACAGATAATGGATGTCTATTCTATTAACATTTCTCTATCTGGAGAATGGGTCAGTTTATGTGTTGTCTTCTCCATTCAGAGGGGCCCCCAGCCTGTCTTTGCCTAGGGCCCCAAGTTTCCTAAATCCACCCCTGGATCATAATAAGGAACAGCAATGGACTAATACCGTTATCACTATATATTGGGTGAATAATGCTGATCCAATTCAAACTTGAATCTTTCTACCAAAAAGCAGAGGTGCCAATTAATAAAGTCCAAATACTTTGTTTCCTTACTTCAGTAGAAATGTTTCCTATCTATACTTTAGGAGAAATTATTTTTTTAGACACTATTTACTTCCACTCCTTCCTTTTTTTTTTTTGCAATTATCTCTACTTTCTACTCCTTTCATTTTAAAAATAGACTTGTTAGTTTTGTTTCATTTAACCTCATTTTTTATGGCTTTTTTGAATTTAACAAAAATAAAAACCATCAAAATAATTAGTTTCATCCGGACAATTAATTTCTTTGTGGTCGGACTCGGTGCTGCCCCAACCTGTTGTTCACCACATACCAAAATAAATAGTTTTTCAAGATGATGCAAAGTTAAATTTGACTCTGTCACCGATAGTTATAAAACAAAGAAAAGATATAACTAGCATATTTTTCATATTCGTCACAAAGCATAGCAATGACAAAGTAGCGCATACGTGGAAGGAAAATATTTTACATGTTTTTTTTACATATCAAAACATTGAAATGCATTTTACGTTTGTAGTGAGTCAACTTTGTTTTTACAGCCCTATATAACCTCTAATTTTTAAATTAGTTTTGAACCACAAAAACCTTTAAAGTGGAAGAAGAAAGCCATCACTGAAATAATCAACGTCTTATGATCCATTTAGAGAATTAGAAAACATATTAAAGATGGTGTTTGGTCTCATGAGTCGAAGTTTTAACTCTTTAAACTTGCAAAATATGGTGAAATGAATTAAAACCCAGTGCTGGTGTTATGCTTTTATGAGAGAATTCATTGGAAAATAAACAGAATAACTGAATAAATAAAATCCATTGAATTAAAAAAAACTAAGAAAATGAAGTATAAGGAAGTTATCATCCAGAATTCTACAAATGTCTATAATAGGGTAGGGCAATAACCGGCCTTTACATTTTTTCCTGCATTACTTTTACTTTTATACTTTAATTAAGTGCAATTGCAAACCATAATACGGGTCAATCTATCCGCCAAACTCCTATATTACATGCACATAACTCCTACTGTACTTAATCTGTATTATTTGTATAATTTGTATTTGTATTTTTGTATTTGTATGTGTATTTTTATTTTTTGTTGTTGCTTAATTTTAATTTAATTTAACTTAATACTTTTTTGCCCTGTAAGCTGCTGGTAACCTTAACTTCCGGAGGGAGTCTTCCCAAGGGATCAATAAAGTACTGCCTAAGTCTAAGTATAATTAGTTTTAAAAACTGTACTTTTACATTTTTACTGGAGTAAAACACTGAAGTTGATCCTCTAACTTCTACAAAGGTGTTTTTAAACATTAGGATTTATACATCTACCGGAGTAATAAACATTAATACCAAAAAGAAAATATTTAACCCAATAAATGATCAGGCACTGACCGCCATCTCGTCGGTACACTCTCCGATCCTAATGGTGGCAGTAATGAGTCAAAGGCGCATTATGACGCGATTTAAACCAGCCAATCAGCTCAAAGCTTCTGTGTCGCTGCAAAGTTGAAATCCTGAACAAACAAACATCCAACAACAGCTGCTGCTGCAACACACCGGATATATTTTCACTAAAAAAAAAGAAAATAAAGCAGCGAGCGACTGGCTGCAGATTATTAAAGGATTATTTCCCTTTATTTCCATTTTCGTCGGCGGTGACATGAGAGTGAGGTTAGTAGCTGTCTTTTTTATCCGTTTTAAGGAAATATTTCTTACTTTTTATCATCTTGTTAATGTTAATATTTGATAAATATGTTATTTTAGCTGTTTTAATGTCGGTTGGAGTTTTGAAATGAAGTCGTTTTACAGAGTATCCAGTCGCTCGGCGGGTTTAGTTCTCATTTTTAAAGTATTTTTTTTTGTGTGTGTTTTAATGACGTGTCCAGTGAGGTCCACGCTGCGGACTCTGTCAGCTACCTGAACGGGGCCCTGATGAAGCTGCAGGAGATCTGGGATGAAATCGGGATCCCTGAAGAGCAGCGGCTGCGGAGAACCAACGAGGCTCATAAACATGTTAAAGTAAATATAAAGGCAGAGCTCTTATTTTTTTTCTTTCAGGGAAATTTATTTCAAGCATGTAAGAAAGTGAAAATAACATTGATTCCTCAAACAGGACACTAGTTGTTTAAAAAAAAAAAAAAAAAAAAAAAGGGGGGGGGGCGTAGATTTCTTTATTTTTCATTTTTAAAATCATACTAGCCTAATTAATATAATCTACTAACTAGGGCTGGGTGTTTTGGCCAAAGTCCTGGATCGATTCGATTTTGATTCATCCAGTTCTAAATCGATTCGATCTGTTTTTACAATAATGAAAGTGGTTCAGCTGTGTTTCAAAATTATCATGTATTTAACTTTTGTTCCTGTCACATTAAACACAAAGTGCAAACTTGTAAATCGGACAGTTTAAACATGAGATGTAAACAAAACGGTCTCAAAAGTGCAAAATTGTGTGTGAAATGTGAAAAAGTGAAGCCTCACTCGTGCAAGCAGACGTGACACAGCAGACATTCATGAGCTGCATTATCTCCACTGTACAAACCATATTTGCAGCGTTTTCTGTAACTACAGGGTGCTTGCTGGTCAGCTTCCATTTGTTAATGTCTTCAATCAACCTGTTTTCTATATTTGCAGCTGTCAGGCTTGAAGTCATCTTGAGAGCATATTTCCTGCTCATTTGAATGTGAACGTTACGCGCGTCACTATAAAATGAATCAATCTCATTTCCTAGACATCGATTTTGCATAAATATAAAGGAATCGATTCAAAATCGATTAAATCTATTATTTTACCTAGCCCTTCTATTAACCTAAAGCTCTATGCATGGTCTGGTTTCTCCATGTCAGGTATGCAGGTCATTGACCTTACAGGAGAACTGCAGTCAGTCCCTGGACTGACATGGCCTCATGAGACCATCCTGATCTCGCGAGCTTTCAAGGTTTCACTCGCTAATCAGTCTGGAGACTCTCCGTTAAAGAAAATTTGGAGCCGTTCACCAAACGAACGTCCAATCAGCGTTGGCTTTGAGGCGGGTTGAGGTGTGACGCAACGAGAAGCGCGACAGTTCAGTCTAAAGAACATGGCGGCTTCAGCCGATGAAACTAGCGTTAGCGTGGCTATTGAGCAAGTTTTATCGGAATTACAGAGTATTTCTTCACTGAAAGAAGAGCAAAACACTGCTCTGGAGGCTTTTCTCAGAGGAAAAGATGTTTTTGCTCTTCTCCCGACTGGTTTCGGCAAGAGTTTGATCTATCAATTGGCTTGTGGTTGTGTTTTCGTCGTTGCTCTATTAGAACGTCATATGCTTTATTGATCTGATTGGTTTATTTGGCCCGTCTATCACCAACATAGGCCAATCAGCTAACCAGTATTTTTGCCCCTTCCCTGAATTACTTCTACGGAAGGTTTCCAGATGGATATGCGGAGCAAATCCATCTGGGGGAGTCAGGTTAGGACTGACATGGCTATCACTGTTAGGGTCTCATTTCCCACTGGGATCAGCTTCATAGCAGTGGCGGATTTAGGAAATTTGGGGCCCAAGGCAAAGGCAGGCAGGGGGCCCACCAAGCACAACAGCACCGAGTCCAACCTCAAAGAAATGTATTCTCTGGATAAAACTAATTATTTTGATGGTTTTTATTTTTTATAAATGCCAAAAGGCCATAAAAAAATAAGCTTAAAGTTGTAGAAAAACTGCTGGTCCAACGGTTGCATTTCCGAAATCTCCCGAGTGGTGCATGATTTTACACGAGTGAATAAAGTGAATGTGATTGGTCAATTATCAAGGGGGCGGGATTGTTATGGTGGAAGGGATGCAAACCAGTTTGGTTGTGGCCGGTTTATCTGGAAGCATCTTGCTAACCAGTTAGCAACTTAGTGCTAGCAGGTTCCCAATGGGAAATTCCATTGGGACCAAGTAGCACTAAACACACTTAATATTATCAGCGTTCTGATGGCGTTTTAGCCAAAAGATTTTCATCAAAAACATAATTAATGTGAACATATAAGGAATAGTTGTATTAACCATACATGTAAACAGAGTTTAATGGGGGGGCCCCAGGAACTTGGGGCCCTAGGCACCTGCCTAGTATTGCCTGATGGTAAACCCCACCTCTGCTTCATAGTCATGATAGGACACTTCTGTGATGCGATTTATTTTTGCGCAGGCGACTGTTGAAAGGGCAATATTATTGCCATTGCTGTTAAAATATAGTAGAAATTTTACACATTCAGTAATAAAATGTCACAGGGATGGTATGCCATCCCCCCCTCATCCCCCCTCAACTCTAGCACTGACTACAACAGTACTGTTGTATTTTACATATTTAATAAGTAGTGGGAAAAAGGGACATTTTAAGTTTACCCTTTCTCCAAAACTTCAGCTTCCTTATTTTAAATTATGCAAGGCCTTCAATACAATGACTTCATGATCTATTTGCATACAGGTTTCTATATCAGTAACAGAAATGTTCCATTGATTATGGATCATTATTTATACCTAAAACTAATACGTTTGCATTAGGGATGCAGGATATTGGGATTTTGGCCGATATCCGATATGCCGATATTTTAAAACTCACGTAGCCGATAACCGATATCGATACCGATGTTAAAGCTGGACAAAAATAAGTAGTCATTGAAAATAGCAGTTTTGTTATCCATTTCTGACACTTTGAAAAATAATATACTCAAATATATTTTCATATGCTGATATCAAATTGATTTTTAAAAACGCTGTATCGATCTATTTTACTTTCAAAATCTCGTGAAATTTCATCGTTCTGTTACAAACTCTCGTGATATTTTGCAAATTCTTGTGAGATTTTGTTAGTAAAATAGATCGATACCGCGTCAATATATCAACATATAAAAATATGGCGACATTTCGTGAATTTTGGGGGGATTTCGTAGCATAACGATGACATATAGCAATATTTCATTAGTAAAAGAGATTGATATGGTGTTTTTAAATGGCAATATATCAGCATATGAAGATATTGGGATATTTTAATGTATCAATATTTTTTCCCTCGTCTTTAGAAGTTTTTAAGTCTGTAAAAAAGAAGTTTTTGAGGAAGAAGAAGAAGTAGTATTTTTTTTTTAGACTTTAGAAACTCAGAAGCTGATCAAATATCGGGTTAAATATCGGTGGGGTGGCCGATGTCCGATATTCAGTTTTAATGGAGATACCGATAGGGGGCTGATTATATTGTGCATCCCTAGTTTGCATTGATTTAATAAATTTAGTGTTAATCAGTAAAAAAATAAAAACAAAAATTTGATTGCTATCACTGAGTCTGGCAGCGGCCAGTTTTGCCCAAATATAGTAGCCCCTCCCTCCTGCCATCTTCCAGCAGTGACGTCACGGTGCGGTAAGCCTAGCGCCATTCTCCCCGCTTTACAAGCTAAATCAATGGGAACTACTAGACACATCTGCAATCAACAACAATTATTGAAGATTTCCAGAGGACTTCACCATTGAAATTCACCAGAGCTATAGTGAAACTGACAATGCCCACGTGCATGGCAGCTGGATGCTGGAATACATCGGGTAAAAGTGAAAAAAAGAGTTATTCCACCTTTCTGATTCCTGATCCTCCACGGACGGGTTGGTCGTTGGATCGCCAACTTGAAGAGGGAGGATTTGCCATCGAACTTCTGGCCAGAGAAAAAACCCGTAATATGTAGCCAACATTTGGAAGAAGAATGTTTTCAAGATGACTTGGATAATAGCGCGTTGTGACAAACACCAGATACAGCACTGGGACTTGATCAACAGCCGATACCGCACCGTGACAATGTCACTAACCAGTAGGTGGCAGTAGTGTTCTTTGACAAACATGGATGCCTCCAGTAAAGCACATTCACATGAAAATTACTCTGAATTAAAAACACTGATCATTTATTGAACAGGAGGGAATCATTTCAGATTTAAAGAACTTTCAGAAGTTTGAATTCTGAATATGACATTTAGAACTGGAGATCTTCCCTCACATGTTGGCTGAGCCGTCAGCAGCCAGCAGCACAGGCGGATCCTCCATAAACTCAATACACACATGAAGTATTGAGGTGTACTTTCTTAATTAAAAACATAAAATTAAACTTATTTTTGTATCAAATTAAAGTTATTAAAACATTTGTACAATCACCTTTCTTCATTAAAAGACTGGGGCTTTTTAGAAGCACAGTTATTGAAATATTGAAGAGCTTTTAGACGGTAAAATTATGCAAGTGTTTTGATTTCTATTCCATTCAGAACCTGGTTTTCCTGCTTCAGTATTGGTGGTCGTCAATATGCAATCTTATTACAGTATATTTTAATGCTATTGTGTTGGTGATAAAGTGATGACACCAAAATATTTATTTCCTTGTAGTCTTCTTCTAGGTTTACTATTAAAAATGGGCTTCATCAGGACACTAGATGCATGAAGAAGGGACTTTTATTTCTGTTTTAATCTATCCGTAGACTGCACAGTAATTTTATTTTTTTATTAATTCATCAATAATCTTTGGAAGCAATTTAAAGCTAGAGAAAACAATTCTGCCATTTTCATTTTTTAGACATTATTAATGTAATTTTATTACTGTGATGCTAAATAAAAAAAATATAGAAAGATAAAACCCCCAAAATGCTCCCTGTGTAACGTTACAGTAGTTTTTACATATCTAATGGGAGGCACACTAAATGCACTCGTAACTAAGGTGCAGTTATTTTATAACCAAATCTGTTCAAAGCTCAGTGAGATTCTTCTCCAGTTTGTGGAATCATTGGCACTTTAGTTTATATGTCAGTGATTGATTATTTTATGATATATTTTTCTCTTCTTTTATTATTGTTTTTGTCTGTTTAAGGACCATAATTGTGTCTAAATAAAGAGATTGATTGACTGATTATACCCAAGCAGAATTAAGCATTAACTTTAATCATTTATTTCTGCGAAGGCTTTTATTTTTTCTCTCTCATTTAATCGTTTGTACCAACAAATGTAAATTATCCTCAGAATAAGGATTATTTATCTTGTGAAATACTTTTAAGTAGTTTTGCTCCGATGCTATTTTTTGGCTCCAATACCTGGCTGTAGGGATGCACGATATAATCGGCCCCCTATCGGTATCGGCCTTAAAACTGAATATCGGACATCGGCCACCCCACCGATATTTAACCCGATATTTGATCAGCTTCTGAGTTTCTAAAGTCTAAAAAAAAAAAAAAATACTACTTCTTCTTCTTCCTCTAAAACTTCTTTTTTACAGACTTAAAAACTTTTAAAGACGAGGGAAAAAATATTGATACATTAAAATATCCCAATATCCTCATATGCTGATATATTGCCATTTAAAAACACCATATCAATCTCTTTTACTAATGAAATATTGCTATATGTCATCGTTATGCTACGAAATCCCCCGAAAATTCACGAAATGTCGCCATATTTTTATATGTTGATATATTGACGCGGTATCGATCTATTTTACTAACAAAATCTCACAAGAATTTGCAAAATATCACGAGAGTTTGTAACAGAACGATGAAATTTCACGAGATTTTGAAAGTAAAATAGATCGATACCGCGTTTTTAAAAATCTATTTTTGATATCAGCATATGAAAATATATTTGAGTATATTATTTTTCAAAGTGTCAGAAATGGATAACAAAACTGCTATTTTCAATGACTACTTATTTTTGTCCAGCTTTAACATCGGTATCGATATCGGTTATCGGCTACATGAGTTTTAAAATATCGGCATGTCGGATATCGGCCAAAATCCCAATATCGTGCATCCCTACCTGGCTGTGCAAAGTCGGCCGATACCATCTGTTTGAAATTGATGTGTGTATATATGAAGAACTGCAGACTACTTGAATGTAAACTAATCACCATCATGGCTTCATGTCAAGCTGCTGCCTACCTTTGTGAAGCAGGAAACAGACTAAAACAAAGTGAATCCAGTAGAACCTTTTATTGCCTACCTGGAATGGGGGACAATAGTTGAATAAATTTTTGGAT
The DNA here is from genome assembly GCA_030533445.1 of Cyprinodon diabolis. Lineage (NCBI taxonomy): Eukaryota > Metazoa > Chordata > Actinopteri > Cyprinodontiformes > Cyprinodontidae > Cyprinodon > Cyprinodon diabolis. The sequence continues at coordinate 47,945,062 of CM060063.1, read as the reverse complement.
CTCAAAATGGTATCGGTGCCCTATTTGTTGGTACTCGCCGATACCGTTGCCACGATTTCAGTGCTGGATCGGGACCCCGCCCCATACCGGTATTGGTATCGATGCAACACTACTTTTAAATGATTCTGAGACCGTATACCAATTATTAAAATACAAAATAAACCATATGGAACCCGATACCAACTTTAAGGAATGCCAAAGATTGAGTCTAAGCATGAAGAGCAATGCTCCCCAACCTGACAAACTGCCTCCTGTCACAAAGTTAACCCTCCAATCAGCTCAGTACTTGCATCTAATCCTAAAACTTTAAGCTTAGGAATTAAAATACTTAGAATTTTTGGTCAAACTCTTACTGTAGGTCAAGGAATATTTTTATAATGATGCAGTGACAACTGTTCTTTTTCTCTCCCCCTGCAGGGTTTGCTGGATCTGATGATTGCTGAAGAGCAAGAACTAAAGCAGCGATTACTAAAAAACATTGAATCATGTCAAAAGGAGCTCAGTCTTTTGTGCAGTGAACTGCAGCTTCCACCTTTTAAGGTAAAATCCTGTTTAATAAGAAAATGAAATGGGCTTTAAATTGTAGCAGAGATGCTACAATTTAAAGCCCGAAATTCAATTTTAAACACAGAAATTCAGTGTTTAAAATTTGGTATTTAAAAAAAAAAAAGGAAGATTCCAATGACACAGTTTTTCTTCCATTGTCTTGAGGCTTACATTTTTAAGGGAAATACTTGCCCCCTTTTTTTTTTCTTTTTTTCTATTTTCTAATCACATGGCAGTGAGTCTGGTTTGCTGTCTGTTGTTCAGTAGTTTTCTGTTCCATTGAAGCGTTTATTGGTTTATTTGCAGGAGGAGGAAGGCTGTACCATCCTGCAGATGGAGAAGGACTGCTGCACTCGAGTAAAGATTTTAAAAGAGAAAAAGAAACAGCGACTGGATGAGCTTAAAGTCCTGGTTGCCAAAGATCGGGAGCTGTGTGACATCATGTGTACCACCCCCTTCACTATTGACCAGAACTCGGTCCCATCAGTGCAGCAGCTTCAGGCCTACAGTAGCTTTCTTGATGAGCGCACCAAAGAGAAGGTAGCTTCAGAGCCTTTTCTCATTCATCCATCTTACTTTCGATCTATAAAATGTAATTCTTTTCCAGGAGCGTCGTCACGATGAATTCACCAACACCAAAAAGGAGATCGTTGCTTGCATGAACGACCTGGAGCAGAATCCTGAGATTAGTTTTGAGATGGATGTGATGTGTGGAGATGAGGAGGCGTTTTGTCTGTCGAAGGACAACATAACTGCCCTGAAGCTTCTTCTCAGTCAGGTCAGATTGAACAAAATGTTTTTAGTATTTCTATAGCACATTTAAAAACAGCCATGAATAGACTGGACCTTTTCAACTGCAAAATATTGGTGTTAATTGTTTGATTAAAGGTTAACATTTTCAGAAACGTAAATGTTTTTTTCCCCCAGTTGCAAGAACGCAAGGCACAGAAGGAGCTCCTCTGTTCAGGTTTCCGCTCTAAGATCCAGGAGTTGTGGGAAAGGCTTCAAGTTCCTCAAGAAGAACGGGAAGCTTTCTCTGAGCACATGGTCAACTCCAAAAAGAAAAACATGGAGGCAGTAAGAAAGCTTCCTGGTCTGTCAGTAAACGCCTCCGTTAACCGGAGCAGAACCAAGTGGTGGTAACATCAGTTCTATTTGCAGCTCCAAGCAGAACTGGAGCGTCTGGAGCTGCTGAAAATAAAGAGCATGAAGAGTGTGATCGAGGCCATCAGGGGAGAGATTGCTGTTTTGTGGAAGAAATGCTTCTACAGTGACGAACAGCAGCACGCCTTCACTGCATATCATGATGGTGAATAGATCTGCTGGCTTTAGATTTTCAAAAAAGTTTAAAAATCAATCCAGTGGACTTTGTTTCCAAGTTTGAAGATGTTTTTCTTCCATCCAGGAAGCTTCTTCAATTCAAAATGTCAGAAATAGCGTTGAGTTCCAGGTTTTATACAAAAACCCAACAAAGCCTTTAGAAAACATGCAAATTGAAACAAATGAACGGGTCCACCCCTTTGGAATTGTGGGTCGTTTGGCTTCTTTTGTTAGGTTTGTAAGGTTCAGGGGAACGAAAGACCTCACCTATTCAGCCAGGCCAACAATTCACTTAATGATCCTGTCTTTCACAGACATAGACAGGTATGGGGCATTGCAGGCTAACAAAAGAACCCCCATTCCAAAGGGGTGGACCCGTTCATCCGTTTCAATTTGCAGGTTTTCTAAAAAAAAAAAAAAACAAGGCTTTGTTGGGCTATTGTATAAAGCAGAGGTGACGGATTAGTGGACCACGGTCCGGATCTGGACCCAACCTGATTTAAAACACTTATAAATTACTGCATGTTGTCTGACACCAGTGCCTTATTTCACTTGCGCCTCTTCTCCTGTTAATACGGTAAAGCCCTGGGGAGCGTCCGGCTCCATGCTGCACGTGATCCAAATGAGCCAATGAGCTGTCAGTCTGGGTTGCTGCTGCTGCTACTTTTAGACACAGCAGGCAAACCTGTGGCAAGCCGGGCGATGGGAAAGAAGGAGAAGACGATGAGAAAAAGAGAGCAGAGAAAGTGTGGACTGCTGGAAGAACTGCGGTGAACTGGTGAAAGAAAAGTGAAATGGCGTGCTCAAAGATGACCCTGCACATTTAGAGGATGTTTGGCTCAACCTGCTGCTGTGAAGCAGGATTCTCCACCATGAACAGAATCAACAATAAATCTGGATCCAGGCTCAAAATGAGCTCCTTGATATGTGCTTGAGAATGGCTTAGTCTCCATTTAAACCCAGGTTTAAAGCCTTGCAGGGCAGCCTAAAGCCCACTGCCAACATTAAGACAGAAAGAAGAAAGAAAATAACAAACCATCAGTTCAGGTGTTTCAGAAAATATGGGAATCAGGAAATTGTCTATATACCAAACTGAATTCTTTTTTTATTTATTTAAACATTCAATGTATAACATGGATGCATAAACACCTCATGTTATTTCAGTGTAAAATTCTGTTTAAAGTAACAAATTATAAAGTCTTCGGACCTTTACTGGTTGATTTTCTTTATTCGGCCCCCGCTGATTTTAATTGTTACCCCTGCTATAAAACCTGGAACTAAAGGCTATTTCTGACATTTTGAATTAAAAAATCTTCCTGGATGAGAAGAGAAACATCTTCAAACTTGGAAACAAACTCCAGTAGATTTGTTTTTTAACTTTTTTGGAATGACTCTGACCTGGATGACCTGAGAATCTTCACCAGCATCTGCTTTAGATGAGTTTGATCTCAAGCTGTCAGAATCACAAAGTTCCCAACTCTTTGTTTCCAGATGTTTTTACTGAGGAGCTTCTGAACGTGCATGAGGCTGAGGTCCGGTACCTGCAGAAGTACTATGAGGACCACAAGGAGCTCTTTATGGGGGTTACAAAGTGGCAGGAAAACTGGGACCTGTACTTGGAACTAGATGTAAGTTTTATCTTTAACTGACTTGGACTCTATTATAAACTCGTACTCGTCATACTCGTCGTCTCCCGCTTTATCCGGAACCGGGTCGCGGGGGCAGCAGACTAAGCAGAGACTCCCAGACTTCCCTCTCCGCAGACACCTCCTCCAGCTCTGTTGGGGAAATCTAGGTGCTCCCAGGCCAGCCGAGAGACATAGTCTCTCCAGCGTGTCCTGGGTCGTCCCCTAGGCCTCCTCCCGGTGGGACGTGCCTGGAACACCTCCCGAGGGAGGCGTCCTGGGGGCCTCCGAAGAAGATGTCCCAGCCACCTCAACTGACTCCTGTCGATGTGGAGGAGAACCGGCTCAACACAGAGCCTCTCCCGAATGACAGAGCTCCTCACCCTATCTCTAAGGGAGAGCCCAGCCACCCTGCGGAGGAAGCTCATTTCAGCCGCTTGTATCCGGGATCTCGTTCTTTCGGTCATGATCCAAATTTCATGACCATAAGTGAGGGTAGGAACATAGACAGACCGGTAAATTGAGAGCTTTGCCTTTTCGCTCAGCTCCCTCTTCACCACGACAGACCGGTGCAGCGTCCACATTATTGCAGCAGCCGCACCGATCCGTCTATCGATCTCCCGCTCCATTCTTCCCTCACTCGTGAACAGGACCCCAAGATACTTGAACTCCTCCACTTAAGGCAGGGACTTTCCTCCAACCTGAAGGGGACAAGCCACCTTTTTCCGGTCGAGAACCATGGCCTTGGACTTGGAGGAGCTGATTCTCATCCCGGTCGCTTCACACTCGGCTGCGAACCGCCCCAGCGCACGCTGTAGGTCTTGGCAGGAGGGAGCCAGCAGAACTACGTCATCCGCAAAAAGCAGGGACGAGATCTGCTGTTCCCCAAACCAGACCCCCTCCGGTCCTTGGCTGCGCCTAGAAATCCTGTCCATAAAAGTTATGAACAGGACCGGTGACAGAGGGCAGCCCTGTCTGAGTCCAACATGCACTGGGAACAGGTCCGACTTAGTGCCGGCAATGCGAACTAGACTCCTGCTCCACTTGTACAGAGAACGGATGGCCCCAACCAGTCCACAAAACACATGTGGACTGGTTGGGCAAACTCCTATGAACCCTCAAGCACCCTACAGAGGGTGTAGAGCTGGTCCACTTTTCCACGGCCAGGACGAAAACCACACTGCTCCTCCTGCAGCCGAGGTTCGACAATCAGCCGGACTCTCCTCTCCAGCACACCCTCCGGTCCCCCTTCTTGTGGAGGGGAACCACCACCCCAGTCTGCCAATCCAGGGGAACTGTCCCCGACCTCCAAGCGATGTTGAAGAGACGTGTCAACCATGACAGCCCGACAACATCTAGAGCTCTAAGATACTCAGGACGGATCTCGTCCACCCCCGAAGCCTTGCCACCGTGGAGTTTTTTGACCACCTCGGTGACTTCGGCCTGGGTGATGAACGATTCCAGCCCCAACCACCCCGTCTCTTCTTCCCCCACGGAAGGCGTGTCCGTCGGGTTGAGGAGATCCTCAAAGTATTCCTTCCACCGCCTGACAATATCCTCCTTCAAGGTCAGCAGCTCCCCACTCCCACTGAAAACAGTGTTAGCGAAGCACTGCTTTCCCCTCCGGAGGCGCCGGACGGTTTGCCAGAATCGCTTTGAGGCCAACCGATAGTCTTTTTCCATGGCCTCTCCAAACTCCTCCCAGGCCTGAGATTTTGCCTCTGCAACCGCCCGGGCCGTGACACGCTTGGCTTCAGGGTACCTGCTTGCTGCTTCAGGAGTCCCACAAGCCAGCCAAGCTCGATAGGACTCCTTCAGCTTGACAGCATCCCTTACTATCGGTGTCCACCACCGGGTTCAGGGATTGCCACCACGACAGGCACCGCAAACCTTACGGCCACAGCTACGGGCAGCTGCATCGACAATAGAGGCAGAGAACACAGCCCATTCGGACTCCATGTCTCCAACCTCCCTTGGAACCTGAGAGAAGCTCTCCCGGAGGTGGGAGTTGAACACGTCCCTGACCGAGGGCTCCACCAGACGTTCCCAGCAGACCCTCACTACACGTTTGGGCCTGCCGAGTCTTTCAGGCTTCCTCCTCTTCCAGCGTATCCAGCTCACCACCAGGTGGTGGTCGGTGGACAGCTCCGCCCCTCTCTTCACCCGAGTGTCCAGGACATGCAGCCGAAGATCAGAAGATACGACTACAAAGTCGATCATCGACCTTCGGCCTAGGGTGTCCTGGTGCCAAGTGCACCGATGGACATCCTTATGCCTGAACATGGTGTTCATTATGGACAATCCGTGACTTGCACAGAAGTCCAATAATGAGACACCACTCGGGTTCAGAGCTGGGGGCCCGTTCCTCCCGATCACGCCCCTCCAGGTGTCACTGTCGTTTCCCACGTGGGCGTTGAAGTCTCCCAGTAGAATGATGGAACTTGAGTTTTTTTCTTGTTTAAAATGCATTTTAAGGCATAAATCTTTACTATATAATTAATTTTTAAAAAGAACTTTATACCTTAACATTTTGCTGTGTGGGCTGTATTAAGTCCTGATTAAATAAACAAAACGTTGTTGTTATCGTAAACAATGTTGAACATGGACATATTTATAAGATCTAACAAAACAAAGATGAATGGACTAAAATATGTGTAGCTCTGACTGAGATAGAGCCCAGGTCTATTTTAGTCGGTCTACGCAGCAATTTCATGAGTCTGACAGGAAGAGATTAATTATTAATTTATTTTGCTAGACTTAAATCAGATAAATGTTATTTTACAAATTTTATAATCCAACATTTTTACTGGACGTTGTGAGCGCATCGGAGCGAACTGGAGCGGAGCGAAATCCTCGCTACCGCCTTTCAATTGAAAACCGCTCGGCGCTCCGCCATATTTCTTCCGCCCGCTCCACTGCCGGCTCTGGATAAATATCGTCTTTCTTAGGAAATTTCCACTTCTAGTCAAGCAAACATATTTCCTATAATCAGGACAAAAGTAGTGTTGGAATAAAGACAAAAAGTTGGCTGCATTCCATCTCAAAATGCAGAAAATGGTGTTTCAGAGTCGGAATTTAAACATTTTCTTGGGGAGGATACCCCCCCGGACCCCCTTAAGATGTGATAAACCAAGGTGAAAACCCTATGAAATCTTCCTAGCTTAAAGCCTGTATATAATCCTGTGTTGGGCTCCGTTTGAAACATTTCCCGTTCTGGAAAAACCTCCAGGATGATTGTTTCCCCTGCAGCTATGTTGGTCTGGCACTGCTTAAGGATAGACAGTGGCGCCTTCTTCTGGATGTCAGCCAAACAACAACACTGAAAGGTCCTCAATTAATCAGATGGGACTAATTTAAATCTAATAAAACCATTACACTATAATCATAATAACTATCATAATAACTTTATTTTTCGACTTAGACAAATTTTATTTTTGTCATTTTGTACACACAAGTGTATACAGAAATAAATTTTCTTGATCTATCTGTTTGCATCCTAACTTGATATATTTATGTAAATGTGTCTTAATTTGTTTCTGTTGGGTTCATAAATGTCGGTTTGCAAAAGAAGAACTGAAATACACAGTAATGGATACAATTTCTGCAGAAAGGAGAGACAGTTGAACCCCAGACTCAAACACACTGTCTCCCCCTGGACCTCCTCCGCTGAGCGTTTATTAACAGAACATGACGCATGGTTACAAACAGAGTATTGTTCTGACAGAACAATTGATCAGTTCACGAAGACAGAATGCTCCATCAGAATGACAAGGCAGGATGGTCTCCTGACTGAATCATGAGACAGGAGGGGAGCATCCCCTCGCACAAATGTTTCATAAACACACATTCATTTTATAATCATCATTGAATAAACCTAACAGTTTCCTCATTTCCAGAGGAAGCCCAACGATCCTTCAAGGTTTGCTAACAGAGGTGGAAACCTACTAAAGGAAGAAAAGCAGAGAATTCAGCTCCAGAAGAGTTTACCTAAGGTAAAAAAAAAAAAAGAAAAGTTAATCCTTTTGCTTATTTACCTATTTTATTCAGTAAAATTCCTCTTTTTTTTTTTTTTTGGAAACCATTTTTCATTGACGGATTTGAAGATGAAACGGATTCTGTAATGACACTAAAGGCTGATTTATACTTCCGAACCAGGTCGTCTGCGGTTGTGATTGAACCCCCCCCCACAATGGCGGTCATTGTTTGTATGACCGCCATTGTGGAAAACCACTGGTGAAAATGAACCAGCTAGCAGAGCGAGGTGCGTTAGAACGCTGGGAGCCTTTTTCCACCTGGATCCCCGCTCTTTTTGGCCCTCATGTCCCTCCGTTGTCACACAAACTTGCCCCCATTTCCTCACTGCCTAGGCCGTATTTAGACCCACAGGTAGTTCGTGATTTTCCCCTTTTGCGTTGTGGCGTGGAATAAAGCCACGCTTCAACATTGAGCATAAAACCCATTGCTGGATCTGCTCTTGCATAGCTGGCTGCCAATAGAGCCTGCAGACTCCTCACCGCTTCCCCTCTGGGGGCCCCTGGACTGTTGCTGCTGGGGAATTCCCAGGAAAGACCTTACCTAGTACCACACTGCGGGACAGGATATGTGAAAGAAATAGATGAATGTAAACAGGGTCACTTAGACTGGCATTTAAAAATGCAAACATCTGGGACACATCTGGGCAACAACATTGAATTGTGTGTGAATTTTTCTGCTATACTGACCTAGCTTAGCAGATTTTAATGTCTCATTTCAGTTAGAGAAGATTTTGAAAACCCAGATCGATGTCTGGGAGCAGGAGCACGGCAGAGACTTCCTGGTGAACGGACAGAAATTTCTCACATTTGTGCAGCAGCAGTGGCAGGAGCACAACGAAGAGAAAGATAGGGAGAAACTGGAAAGGGTATGGCTTCTTTTTCACCGTTTTATTGCTTTATATTTGAAGCTAAAAAATATTTGGTTCATATTTTTACTAAGTGATTTAACTTGATGTCCACTGGTAGCAACTGAAGAAAACTAAGCAAACCCAAGAGGAAATGCTGTATGGAACAATGACGAGAACGCCATCGACGCGGCGGATTGGAGGCACTCCCACACCTGGAAAGATCAGAAAGGTGAAATATTTTCAGAAATATGACGCTGGTCTGATTGAATGGCAGTGAATAGAAACAAACATGTATTCCTCTCTTGGTTTAGATCAACGGGCCCTCGACTGTCTCCACTCCAAACAGCTTTCTTAATGCAGGCCAGACGTTTACACTGAAACCACCTCCATCTGCCAGCAAGGTAGGACCTGATTTTAGCCTTAAACTGCAGAATGAGGAGAAAGTTTCTGTATATTTACTAGGGCTGCAACTAACTATTACTTTAAAAATCGATGAATCGGCCGATTATTTTTTTCGATTAATCGATGAATTGGACAAAAAATATTTTTTATATTAACCTCTTTATTCCAAAATAAACATTTTAGACAGAACAAGCAAGCACACAAGTACAGGTTGCTCATTAACTGTCCTGGTGCAATATGAAAAATAAATGTTTGTTAAAACTACGCAAACTTACATGAGAAATGTAGCTGTACATCCACAAAATATAGGCCACTTTGTTTCATAAAGTGCAAAAAAAGACGCATTTTTGTTTTTTAAAGCCCCTAAGGGGCTCAAACAATAGCCCCCCCCATTTCAACAAAAGAGTTCTGCCTTTTAAGACCGTAAAGTATAGCAGTTAAAGTTGCTACTTGAGGAAATACTGAACCATAGAGATAAAAATAGCCTGTGATTCAAATTATAAATTGTATTTGGAATAAAAATGAGAGAACTAGGGGTGCTAAAAACACATCCTACAAAGACAGATATTTACATGGGAATGTGGCATATAATTAATTGACATATTACTGATCTTGCTGGATTTTATTCTGCTTTACTTCCATAAATTGCAGGATCTTCTTTACTTTATCTTTGCCGGAAGATTTAAACTTTAAAAGCCTTGCCCTCATAATTTTGCAAGTTAATTTATTTATAAAGAAAATCTAAACGCTGCTTAAGCTAATTCAAATGAAATGAAAAGTAAAATAAGTAGCCAACCTTATCACTGTCTGTAACCTACTAACACGGTAAGGAAAGCATCAGATGAGCTACCGGAGAAACTAACGTTACGTTTCCCCACTTTAAAACCAAACAAACATGGCCGCTCATCCTGCTGATCAGCTCTCTCCACTGCCATCGAAGGCTCCGGCGTGTTTCCTTTTCAGGTGCTGCATCATAACAGTGGTGCTTCCGTGCCATGTTCATTTGTTTTTACAAAAGTTGCATGTTACGACTTTTCGCTTTACAAAGCGCAGGCAGTCTGCGAATTGAGACGCAGCTTGCGTTTGCGGTATCGGTCATTAGAAAAGTTGACGTTTCTGCCTTTTGAAAACAGCCTTTGCTCACCTGCGGCGCTGGCTCGCTCTGCTGTTGCAGCCCTAGTATTTACTGAAAATACTCCAGCTTTGAGTTTTCTGTTATCTTTACGCTGCATTTAAAAGCAAAACCAAGTGAGTAAGAAAATAATCCCTGCCTGGTCTGGTTGTAGAGTCTTGGCCTGCGAACACCAGGACATGGAAAGACGCCGTGTGCGCTAGAGAGGAACAAGGAAAACATCTCCAATATCAGAAACACTCCATGTGGAACACCAAGGTCTCAGGATACACAAGATGTCACCTTGAACTCTATTGCCGGCTCCTATTCGGAATTTGCGGTAAATGGGGTCTTAAATCCGTCTAGTCCTTCATAGTGGGGTTCATGGTGGAAGATTCTGCTGGCTGTCAAAAAGGCTTTTTAATGTCCGACCTGCGACCCAAACGTCTCGCCTGCTAAAATAATCTGTATTCTTTTTAAACTAGTCAGGGAACGAGTGCTGCCCGCCTCACAGAACCGTTTTCTCTGTTTTAAAGAAATAAAAAATTAAGATCTTTTTTTTTTAAAACGACCTGTATACTTTAAAATGATAAAACTTTATTAAAACTCTTTCAACATACTTTTTTTATATATATTATTTTTACATCTCACCCTGACTAATTGCAAGGTTATAAAGGCTCCAGGTGCCATTTGCCATTTTTCTGCCCTGTTTCATCACTACTTCTGCCTTTTCTACCTCTATTATATTCTTTCTTGAGGGGACCAACCATTGGTTATATAAACCTTTTTTTTGTATTTATAGTCCTATGACAGAGTTTGGGCACCCCTATTAATCTTATTTTTATTTCTAAATCTTTGGGTGTTTGCAACAGCTATTTCAGTTAGATATATCTAATAACTGATGGGCTCAGTAATATTTCATTATTGAATTTAGGTTTATTGGACTTACAGAAAAATAAACAAAACTTGACAGGTGTAAAAATGTGGGCACACTACTCATTTTATTGATTTCAATCAAACATGTTCACAAGTCATTTTTTGCAAGTCCAAGTCAAGTCTCAAGTCTTGAGTAGGCCTGTCGCAATAATCAATTAATCGCACAATACATTCTGATCACACGATTAATTAAAATTAAATTTTTAATTAAATTTAAATTTTTTAAATTAAATTTTTTTCCAGATAAATTTTGCATCTTTATTTTTTTTCTTTAAAAAAACAACTATTTTCTTACCGTATTTAACTGACATTTTTGGTTACAACTTTTCCTAGTTTTAGCAGTAAATGTCTGCTCTTTTATTTTTAAGTGAAAATGAGGGCAGTGAAGGGCCAAAACATTACATTAAAGTATAACAAAGTTGATCTTAACTTAGTTTGATACTCATGTAATGTAATACACTAATGTCTGCACTCCCGAGGACTCGAGCTTAGCTTGTTTGTAGCACAGATGCTAACCTATTACACAGGGACCAACCTTTCCGGGTTGGTTTTCAAGTGGCGGATAAAATTAGATGTCGTGGACCCAGCATTGTGTATTTTTTTTCTACAGAAGCTGCAGTTTACTGCTCTTTTATAAGTTTTTGTAGCCAAAGGTTATTATGAACGGTGGGACAGAAACAGGGGTGCTAATCATCGCCTCCATCTGTATGGGTGGCATGCGCGCGCGCGGGCATATCTTTCACGTAGCGTTGCGTCAGTGACGTCAGTGCTACTTGACTGTTTGACAGCCCCTTCTGCCGATTTTTGAAGCTAAAAGATCAGTCAGTCAGCGGCGATCAGTAAAGTTAGTAAAACAAAAAAGACTTTAAAAAAATAACATATTGTTCACAAGTCGGAAATCACGAGTGTCAGTATAGTCTGAAGTCATTAAATATGCGACTTAACTGCGACTCGAGTACGAGTCAGAAACTTGACTCCCCATCTCTGATTTGAATGCCCTAAAATACTTTTCACTGATTTACTGAAACACAAAATTGGTTTGGTAACTTCATTAAGATTTGAACTTAATATCCAGCTGTATCTAATCATGAGAAAATGTATTTAAGGTGGCCAGTTGCAAGTTGTTCTCCTGGTTGAATCTCCTCTGAAGATTGATCATGGGCACCTCAAAACAACTCTCAGATTATCTGAAAACAAAGATTGTTCATCATAGTCGTTCAGGGGAAGGATACAAGAAGTTGTCTCAGCGATTTAAACTGTCAGTTTTCAGTGTGAGGAAATGGAAGACCACAGGACGGTTCTAGACCGAATGTATCAGGGGGCTAACCTGACTCCACCAGATGGATTTGCTCCGCATATCTGGAAACCTTCCGTTGCAGTAATTTTGGGAAGGGGTGAAAATACTGGTTAGCTGATTGGCCTATGTTGGTGATAGACAGGCCAAATAAACCAATCAGATCAACGAAGCATATGACGTACTAACAGAGCGATGACGAAAAAAAACCATAAGCCAGGCTACTCTTGCTGAAACCAGTCGGGAGAAGAGCAAAAACATCTTTTCCTCTGAGAAAAGCCTCCAGAGCAGTGTTTTGCTCTTCTTTCAGTGAAGAAATACTCTGTAATTCCGATAAAACTTGCTCGATAGCCACGCTAACGCTAGTTTCATCGGCTGAAGCCGCCATGTTCTTTAGACTGAACTGTCGCGCTTCTCGTTGCGTCACACCTCAACCCGCCTCAAAGCCAACGCTGATTGGACGTTCGTTTGGTGAACGGCTCCAAATTTTCTTCAACGGAGAGTCTCCAGACTGATCTGCGAGTGAAACCTTGAAAGCTCGCGAGATCAGGATGGTCTCATGAGGCTAATGGAAGACCACAGGGAAAGTTCTTTTTAACCCCAGAATTAGCAGGCCAAGAAAAATATCAGAGAAGCAGAATGGTGAGAATGGTCCAGGACAACCTACAGACCACCTCCAAAGACCTGCAGCATCATCTTGCTGCAGATGGTGTCCCTGTGCATTGTTCAACAATTCAGCAGACTTTGCACCAGGAGAAGCTGTATGGGAGAGAGATGCAGCAGAACGCCACAAACACAATCGCTGGAGGTTTGCAAAAGCACATATAGACAAGCCAGCTTCATTTTGGAATAAGGTCCTTTGGATTGAGGAATCAAAGATTGAGTTGTTTGCTTATAAAAAAAAATGGCGTTCTGCATGGCAGAAAAAAAAAACAGCGTTCCAAAAAAAATACAAACTTGCTACTCACCGTACAATTTGGTGGAGGTTCCGTCATCCTTTGGGCCTGCGTTACCAATGCTGGGACTGGGAAGCTTGTTAAAGTTGAGGATTGAATGGATTCCACTCAAAATCAGCAGATTCTTGAGAATAATGTTCAAGAATCGGTTGAAATTGAAGTTAAGCTGGGAATGGATATTTCAGCAAGACAATGATCCAAAACGCCGCTCCAAATCTACTCAGGCTTTCATGCAGAGTGTTCTGGAGCGGCTGTTCCAATCCCCAGACCTGAAGATCATTGAACATCTGTGGGATGATGTGAAGCAGGCTCTCCATGCTCGGCCACCATCAAACTTAACTGAACTGGATTGTTTTGCAAAGAAGAATGGTCAAAAATCCCTTCATCCAGGATCCAGGAACTCATTCAAAGCTACAGGAAGCCACTAGAGGCTGGTTGTTTTGGCAAAAGGAGGATCTACTAAATATTATTGTCTCTTTTTTGCTGAGGTTTGCATATTTTTGCACCTGTCAAATTTTGTTTTAATGCACATTTTCTGTTAGTCCAATAAACCTCAATTCAATACTAAAATATTACTGTCCGTCAGTTATTAGATGTATCAAACTGAACTAACTGCTGCAAACACCCAAATATTAGGAAATACAAATAATTAAGATTAATAAGGGTGCCCAAATGTTTTCATATGACTGTATAACAGGTCAGGGAACTAACGCCGTTACCTTTTTTTAGTAACTAGTAATCTAACTAATTACTTTGACTGTAACTATAACACAGTTACCATTGCAGACACCCCGTTACTGCGCGTTACTCGGGTCGCACAATGAACCTTTTGTTCATGCTAGGACTCGTGCGCGCCTTGTCATGAGAGAGGAGAGGATGAGAATGGCTGATGTATAGTGAGATTCCGTCTGTCAGTTGGGTAGGTGGGTGTTTCTGCTGGCGTGTGTTAACGTACAGCACACACAGATGTGAACGCCCTGTTAAAATTCACACCCATGAGTAGAGGTAATGCAGCCTGATGATATTTACACCGCATCAGATACAGTAGCGTTCCCCCCCTTTTGTTAAGCAGGAGGAACGCTATCTGACGGGGTTTATAGGCCCGTCAGATAGCGTTCCCCCCTGATGTCATTTACTTTGAGTTACAATAAATGCTAAACTCTCTGCAGGTTCTTGTCTTTGTCATCCACACTATTCAGCTGGCTTTGGAAACACACGGCGAGAAGGTGGGGGCCGGGTGGTGAGGGTTACGGGGGCGAGAAACGCAAAAGTAACGCAATAGTTACTTTTACTAGTAACTAGTTATTTTTATTGTGGAGTAACTCAGTTACTTACTAAGTTACTTCTCCCAAAAAGTAAACTAGGGATGTCTCAGTCTGATACAGAAATCAGTCTGATATCAAACAAAAGATCATCAGATTTTACTGATCTTCCTTTAAAATCTGTCAATCATGATGATAGAAAAACACTCGGTTATCTTACAAAATTAACTTTAAGCTTTAATGTCGTAATGCTCTTCCATCACAGAAATGATAATCAAAGTTTAGCTTGATTCATGCATCCCTGAGTAATCCCCTTTGGGGGGGATTTACCATTAGTCAGAAGTTCCTGGGGGCCCCATAAAACTGTTTATATTTATTGTTAATACCAGTATTCCTTATTCGTGCACATTATGTTTTTGATAAAAAACATAATTTGCAACTCTTTTGCTAAAATGCCATCAGAATGCTTATAATAAGTGTGCCCCACCCTTCAATGTCCGACATATTGGATCAGTCCATTTGCTGCACATGTTCGTGGGCAAATCGCTCAGTGGGCAGACAAGCGCTGTTTCTCAACTCACAAGAACGTGAGTACAGACTCGTGTTCTCGCCAAGTATGTTCCTGAGAAGAACCCAGGAAGGTCTGGACTTGCGGAGAACGGGAGCACGCAGAACAAATCTGGGTCAAATGGAAAAGAAGCGTACTGATGACATCACCACACGCCCGGCTCATCTAGTGCTGCATTTCACCTCCTGTTATTAATACTCTTTAGCTAATGATAACTTATGACTATTTTTATTTAGTGGGGGAATACTAATGAACACAGTCAGATAAACACAAATCAAATGAACATTTTGCCAAATAAAACTCCATTGAAAGCTGCTGCTACCGCATTGCATGCTGGGACAGCTGTCAAGCTGGAGAATGGTGTGGAGTAAAAATGAGCACTGAGAGATGATTTGCAAGGAAGAAAGGTTTTATTTTACTCTGCAGAGGAGAACGACACAAACAGCTGAATACAGCTCTGTGTGATTCTGACTAGGTCGCTGCCCATCCTATGCATTTATAGAGAATTCTTACACACGAACATTGAGTCTTCCCAAGAGAAACACTTCATCAAAGGACATAGATATATGTTCAGATAAACATTTCAGACAACTGTTTTCCGTTCACACCAATAAGGACCTGTTTATCTATGTTTCCCCCTTATCTAACCTAGGGAGGAAACTCCTTTTCAAACCTCCTTCCTTTCCCTACATCTCAGCATAAAGAATGGAACAATAGCTTCTAACTAATCACCATTATTCAGAAAAAAAGAAACGACACACTAACATTTTATCAGGCCAAGGAAGAAATATGAATCCATAACGGACAAGTCTGCTCTAATGCATGCTGGGTAAAGAGGGAGGGGCCAGAACAACATCCGGGGACTTTGTCCGTTCTTGGTCTGCGGTTCTTGTGGATTGGAACAGTTCTAGGGCTGAAGCTGAAGACGTTTCACAAGCACATGAGAACGCACAAGTACACATATTGAGAAACGGCCAAGGATGATGATGATTCTTCTCAGATGTAAACCCAGCAGCATGGCGGGGGGGCAATGAGTGAAATGGAGTTCTTTCTGTCAAACTTACAGACCTTAGTAGCCACGTTAGCTCAGCCATGTCTTTGTCCAAATACGTTGTCTCCTTTTCTTTTTAGGGCTTTCAGCACTAAATTGCCCAAATGTCCAAGGCAGCGCGTTTCACTCTAGTGAGCTTCATGTTCCTCTGCTACTGGTTTGGCTTCCAGATAGACGATTCCGAGTAGCGCCATCTCACTGCGGAGCTGAGTCCCACCTGGTTTTTAGACGTGCAGTGTGAACAGGACGCATCAGAGCGTCGGGTCGCACAGTGAGAGAACAAACATCGTGAACTGGGAACTTTTAAACCCTGCGGTTTCATCATACATTGTGAGCTATTGCTGCGTGCAACGAATGAAAAAACAATTGTACAGCGTATGCCCGACTCAATTTCAAACATGATTTTCTCCCGACCGTATGATTCCTGATGGGGAGGTGGTTGTTGGAGGCCCCTCTTTACCCCCTGTACAGCTACACCACGCACCATCAGGCTGAAAGGCATAACGTTTTGGATGATTAAATTAGTCATTTCAGGTCGAACAAAGGTTTTCTCGGCCGCCCTGGTGGTGTGTAGGGGAAATACCGTACTTGCAGTTGCAGGAGCCCTCGGCCCGCACCCACAGGCTCAGAAGTCTCGTGCATCGCGACAGTCGGTCTTGCTTTACGGCGAGAACTGCTACACTCCCCCAGTGAAAGGCATGCTCGTTGCTAGCGCAGTGGCGATATTTGTGCAGTTATCATGGCGGAACCAGCGAGAAGATAGCGAAAGCACATGTCACCCGACAGTCGGATAAATGTATGGGGAACACCAACCTGGCTAACTACAATCTTTATTATTTAGACACATGCATAACAAATAATGTTTGAAAACATGCTAAATTTTCAAACTCGAAAACTGGAACAAAATAGTCACTTACCGCAGTAGACATGGTGATTCGTTGCGTTTGTCTGTCTGCTAAGCTCAAAACAACCGCGCCTGGCTTGACGGAGAAACCAGGAGAATAGCTGAGCATATTTACGACAGTGCACTTCTACTTTCGCCCTCTGGGGGGAGCCTCGCTGGAAAATCAACACCGGTTGCATAGTGTACCTTTAAGTTGTTCCATTCATGCTGATTTTGCAGTTTCTACCTTAGTCAGTTAAATAAGTTAAGTATTTTGTACATCTCTGATGTTGCTGCTATTTTACTGTAAAAACATGCATATCTATATATTGGTTAATTATTCTCCAGGTGAATAGTTTTTGATATAGTTAAAATACTTTACAGTATTTTAATGTTTATATTTTAACCTTTCACTATTTTGTTATTCTTGTACTTTTTTTAAGGTCCATATTTTTTTCTATAATCTTTGCTGCTGGAAACAGCAGAATTTCTCCACTGTGGGACAATAAAGGGATTTTCTATTCTATTCTAATTGATGCTTTTTGTTGCAGAGGGACCTCTCAAATGCCGCTAAATCAAATATGAAGACAGGATTGCTGAACTCCACCGTCAGCCATCAGTGATCGTTCAGAGCAGCAGCAGAGCTCAGGATAACTGGGAGCTTTGAAATGTTGACTTGCAAAGAAAAATGGAAATGTTTTAATTGCTGTAAATACTCCTCTTTTTATTTTTTATTTTGTCCCAATGTCGCTGCAGTGGCATTTTTTCCTGCTGTTTATATTTTCTGTGACTACTTTGCACATTCTGTGGCATTTTCATATTTTAACCTGCAAACTTTTTAAATAATGTGATTAACTGTATTGGCTACTGTTTTTATTCTGGTTCTTTGGTATTTTATATTTTTTTAAGATCAGGCTGTAAATAAAAATGTATGAACCTAGTCTACGTGTCATCAGGTCATTTTAATATCGCAGCTTGATTTCAACAAAGAGATGTTTGTGTCAAAGGAAATCTTTAGACGATTAGCTGCCTAAGCCATGCGTGTCATCAGCTCCTCTAGCGCTCGCTCACGGTGGCCTTTGATTGCACTTTGCTGGAAGCCCATCTCATTAAACTGAGTCAGAAAACTCAGAAACTCTGCAGCCTGGAAGAGAATTACAAAGATTAGTAATGAAAATGGAACTGCTGTGCATTTTAAAGCATATTTAAGAGACTAAGACTAATACAACCTCCTTAACCCTTACAAATGGAATCCCCTGTCCCTCAGTGAGGTCTAGAAGCACAAGATCTATATTCAGCCATTCAGCAAAGATGCTGCTACATGACTGGTAATACAATATATATATATATATATATATATATTTTTTTTTTTAATAAAGAATTACTACATTGACATTTCAGTGTTGTTGAATTCAATTCAGTTTATTTCTATAGCTCCAATTCACATCATGTCATCTCAGGTCACTTTATAGATCCAGATCAACCAGTCAGATTGATTCAAAGTTTTCTATCTAAGGAAAACCAGCTGATTGCATCGACTCATTCACTCTTCAGCAATCCCTCACACTAAGCATGCTTGTAGCGACAGTGGAGAGGAAAAACTCCCTTTTACAGGAATAAAACCTCCAGCAGAAAAAGAAGCATAGATACAAAAGGCAACTGTCATCCAGCTCCACAGGCGGCCCCGTCCAGGAAACACACAGCCAGGCAGACGAGCTCCGAGCCAGCTCCCATGTCAGAGGATGAAGAGAGCACATCCAGTTAGTCACAGTCAGAGAAACAGGACTACACTGGAAAACAGGCCGAGCTCCAACATCTAGAAACAAAGGTGTTGATGGCAGCAGCACAGCTGATATTTCTCTCCAGGATGGAGTCACAGCCAAACAGGAACAGACCAGATTAAGCTACTATGAGAAAAAGAGAGAGCAGAACGTTAGAGATTGAACTAACAGATTCTGCAGAGTGGGAGAATAGAGAGAGAATGAAGCAGAATGATGAAAAAGGGGTCCCTATGTCCTCCAGCAGTCTAAGCCTATAGCAGCAGAACTATAGAGATAGATCAGGATAACCTGAGCCACTCTAACTAGAAGCTTTATCAAAAAGGAAAGTTTTAAGCCTAGCCTTAAAAGTAGACAGGGTGTCTGCATCACGGACTAAAACTGGTAGTTGGTTCCACAGGAGAGGAGCCTGATAACTAAAAGATCTGCCTCCCATTCTACTTTTAGAAATTCTAGGAACCACTAGTAAACCTGCAGATTGAGAGCGAAGTGCTCTGTTAGGAACATAAGGAACAATCAGATCTCTGATATCAGATGGAGCTTGGCCATTTAAGGCTTTATATGTGAGAAGGAGGATTTTAAATTCTATTCTTGATTTAACAGGAAGCCAATGAAGAGAAGCCAGGATAGGAGAGATATGATCTCTGTTTCATTTTCATCAGAACTCCTCATTGAAGAGCTAAAACATTCTGAAGATCAATGAAACAGAGAATTCAGTAACAGACTTTGTGCTACCTTGAAAGAAGTGAGCTCTGGGAAGAACCTGCAGCTGCAGGCAGATTGTGCAGGCTTGGGGGAGGGGGGGCACACATCAAATATGGATTCAACTTCATCCCTAAATGAACAGGGCTCAGTAAACACCTGGGGAAATAAAAACAACGGTGACTCTCAGGGATAGAAGTATAAATAACACCAGAGACACAAGCAGTGAGCTGTCCTGCACAGAAATAAGGTCAGCTAATCGAATTTAAACCTATAACTCACCCAGAGTAGACAAACATTTACACGTCAAATTACTTTTTCCAAATATGCTAACAGAGATGTAATATAATCATACAACAGTGGCGGAGTTTATAACATATTGCTTTGGATCTGGATCCTGGTCAGAAATCATCCTGCATGAAGTCTGTATGTTTTCATTCTGCATGCAACAGATCAAAAACACTCCTGTTGGTTTAAGTAGCTAATCTGAAATGGGATTAGGAATCTGTGCAAGTATCTAGTTGTCTGTTTTTCACCCTGCCTGTTTCTGCGTTGCCCAAAGACCGACTTGCATTCTGCAGGGTGTACCCCACCTATTGCCAATTAATTATTTAATTACAATAATTAATTATATGTCAATTAATTACATTATTTATGATCCAGATTCATTTCTATGAACAATGGAAATTATTTGAAAGGTAAAAAATGAAATGTACAGTGGCAGTAGAAGACAGTGACTTCCAACTGCTGCTATGGAAACCAAAAAAAACTATTTGTTGATTCTTCATTAAAACATGAAAAGCAGTTAAGTAGGTCAGCAAATTGATTAATCTACATTTAAGTGCTGAAACATTGAACTGTTTTATTTCCATTAGAATGTTTTTGGTGATCACAAACATGTCACCAACACCAAAACACACCATTACAGGGGCAAAGGTTTTTAGAGCTCTAAGTGACGCCTGAATCCTTAATTAGGCTTTTTTTTTCGATGAGAAAAATACAAATTTTATCTATTTGTTTGTCTTTTTAAAATCCAGAATCCAATTAAAAACAGAGTGAAAACTAGAGGGTTTTTTTGATATCTTCCAATAATTTATGTTAGGCTGTAGTAGTGGAGGTCTGACTGGTATAAGAATTATGTTCTGAACAAACTATCTTCTCAAAAGTGGGGCTGCGGTTTGGCACATTCACTGTAGGCCTGCGACTCATGATTATTTGGAAAATAGATTAAACTGTCAGTTATTTTGTTGATTAATAATTGGCCAGCCAAAGGTTCCTTAAAGAGACTTTTTACTAAATGAAACCAGGTAAAACAAAAAAATACATTAATTTTTTTTGTATAGATCCTGCTCTAAGTGGGTCGCTCTGTCAGCTAACGGCAGGTTTTACAGTCTCTATACTCCAGTTAATGATTGAATGATTACTAAATTGTTTGAGCCCTAATTCACAATTAACTAATTTATAATCTCCAAGTTTTCTTTTTATTATTTTTTGATTCCCAGTTTTTGTTATTTGAACTTTTTATTCCTAAAAAGTTAAAAACAATCCACTGGATTTTGTTTCCAAGTTTGAAAACATTTTGCTTCCCATCCAGGAAGTTGCTTTATACTGTAGCCGAACAATAAAAGCAACTATAAAACAGCTCTGTCAGCTATTTCTGACATTTGGAATTGAAAAAGCTTCCTGGATGGAAGAGAAACGTCTTCAAACTTAGAGACAAAGTCCAGTGGATTGTTTTTAACTGTTTTAGAATGATTATCACCTGGATGACTGAGAATCTTCACCAGCAGTTTGCAGTTTTTACTTTTCTTTAAAACTTTTAAATACATCTTACACCGTAGAGAATTAGGGCCACTGAAAAAAAAAAGGTTAATTGATTTTTTAAATATTTTTTCAGTTTAATACAGGAAAGAAGTTAGAATTCTGACTTTATTCTCAGAATTCTGACGTTTTTCTCAGAATTCTGACTGAATTCTGACAGCTAATAAAATGTTAGCATTAAGTCGTAGCGTGTCTGTTTTAGAGACGAGCTCTCTGGTTTTAATCACCTTCTGCTCTTCCATTAATTAAAAAGCATCACTGGGGACCCCTCAGGCACGTAAAAGTGAAAATTCTGAGAAAAAAGTCAGAATTCTGAGATTAAAGTTAGAATTCTGTCTTTCTTCCCAAATTAAACTGAAATAATATTTAAAAATCAGTTAACTTTTTTTCAGTGGCCCTAATCCTCTTACCTGATTTTAAAACCACACAAAGCTTATATGTTTACATCTTTAAGAGCTGATTTTATACAGCTCCGCCTGTGTGACGATTAAAGTCCTACAAAGCCTGTTTAGTTGGACCAAAGGATATAAAAAGGACATTGATACCACTTATACTTTCTGCAACATTTACTCAGAATCTGTCTCTCATCTGTTTTGGTCCTGTGAACACACCAGGCGTTTTTGGCAAGGTATCTGTCGCTTCATTCTGGACAATATTTATGATAAATTTGAACTTTATTTTAAAGATGTTTTATTTTAAATCACAAAATATAAAAAAGAACTTTATGAACATTTCTTCTTATGTAATCTTGTGTTAATGTTGGCCAAGTTTTATATCCACAAATGTAAAATTATTGTGACTAAACCCTCCTGTATTTCTTTTTTAAATGAAGCAACTCCTCCAATAACAAAAAGGCTGCTAAAACTATAACTTTATGCTCTAAATTTAAAGTATTTATATAATCCCTTTATATGCTTCTATTTATTATTACTATTTGTACTTTTATTTAATTACTTTTTATTTTTTTATTATTATTATTTTTGCTCAAACCCCTGCTGATTGTTCATTGCAAATTGTTTCTTTTTCTGTATTGTTAAACGTTTTCTAATAACGTTTATTAAAAAAAAAAAAAAAAAGTTGGACCAAAGGCTCATATGGAGGCTGCTGTGGGAGAACGAGCAAGACCGGTGCGATACGTACTCCAATCCACATGGTGGCAGTATGGTGTTAAAAAAGGACCGGTTCCGGTATTTCAACCAGCCAATCAGCGCTCAGTTCTTGTTTCCGTGCAGATTTTAAATAAACCAAACCAACGTTAGACAGCCGCCGGAGCCGTTTATCTTTACTAGTTATTTTATTTGTGAGCCACTGAGTTTTCGGGGTTAGAAAAGTTGTCCCCACCTTTTTGTTTCAGTTTTCTGTAGCAGAGAAATGAGAGTGAGGTTAGTACTGGACTTTTTATTTGTTATCAGGAATCCTGTTTCTTTATTTTTAATATTCATTGTTAGCTTATAAGAGATGCGGTTTGAGCCAAACATTTAACAAGAATATAACTATAGGCTGGTGAAATGTACCTTATTTTACTGTATTTGTTCCAACTGGATTGAAATAAACTGGATTTAAAGTTTAGCTAGCTAGCATAGTCAGCTGTTAGAGCTTAGCACTGGATTTTAAACTAATTTGTGCTTAAACCACCCGGTGTGCACTGGGCTTTTATTTCCACTCGTGTGCAGTGAAGTCCACGCAGCGGAGTCCGTGGCCTACCTGAACAGGGCTCTGGTGAAGCTGCAGGAAATCTGGGACGAAATCGGGATTCCTGAAGAGCAGCGGCTCCGCAGAACCAACGAGGCTCATAAACATGTAAAAGTGAGTGTTGGAAATCCAATCAACCAATGCTGGATTTTTTAATGTATTTATTTCTGTTTTTAACCCTGCAGGGTTTGCTGGATCTGATGATTGCTGAGGAGCAGGAACTAAAGCAGCGATTATTAAAAAACATTGAGTCATGTAAGAATGCGCTCAGTGTTTTATACAGCGAGCTGCAGCTGCCACCCTTTGAGGTACAATCAAAGTAACTCTGTGATGTGTTTTTTGTTTTTTACTTTTATTTTCATAAATTCAAAAAAACTTTCAGTAAAGTAGAAACGTACAATTGAACATATGCCATCCATAACAGTTTTCTTTTAGAAAAATAAAAAGAATGAGAAAGGAAAAATTTAACAGAAAAAAAAACACAGGGGTTTAACTAAAGTATATTGCTATCAAGTCTGAAAACTTTAAGGCCTTGTTGTTTCCTGAGTCATGAAAACTTATAATATAAATTGGAATGCTTGAAAATTTGGAGAAACTTTAAAGAATCTGCACTTGTGGATAAAGAATTTTCCCATAATGAAAAATATTTGCATAAAAATTCCACATTTTTATGATGAAAAGTAATGCCAAATTTAACTCCTTTATATTCAGAATTATGAATCACATTTTTCGTTGACTTAACCACACAACAATTGTAAAAAAAAAAAAAAAAAAAAAGATGTTCTTGTGTTTCTAGATCTTTCTGACAAAAGTTACATACATTAACATCAAGTTTAAATCTTAAACTTAAGAACTCTGCACAGTAAGGAAGAGGATTAGGGCCAGTGGGGAAAAAAAAAAGTTAACTGATTTTTAAATTTTATATTAGTTTAGTATGGGGAAAAAAGTCAGAATTCTGACTTTAATCTCAGAATTCTGAGATTAAAGTCAGAATTCTGAGATTAAAGTCAGAATTCTGACTTTAATCTCAGAATTCTGACTTTTTTCCCATACTATATTGAAATTCAATGGCCCTAATCCTCCTCTATTTATAGTTTTAAAATGAACTTCTTTCATCTTTGGTAATATAGAAAATGAGAAAAATGTGGTTCTGACCTTAAGAACTTCCGTCTCTGAAAAGATGTTTAAAGATAAGTTCCTCTTAACTGGGAGAGGAAAAATCGTATTGTTTCTGTGTTCTCATTTTGTTATTAAATTTGAGATCCGTAAAATCGTAATTATCTCTAAGAAGAGTGGGAAAGATCGGTGTTACATCAGAATATTTAATCATTCCTTTGACCAAATTTTTCATGGTTGCCGGAATTTCCCTAATCAGAGATAGAAATTGTTTCCGTGGACAATCTAAATTATATATTTTTTTCAATACTGTGTAATCCAGAATATCACCCTTTTACGGTGGCCCTGAAGTGCAAACTGCAACTACAAATCTAAAAGCGCAACTACATTAAGGAAAACAAAACTACATAAAGCAAAGTGCAACTACATTAAGGAAAACACAATTACATTAACCTACCGGAAAAGGTAGGTACCAGTGGGAAACATGAGACATCGCTGATTGGACGACGGGGCCGTTTGACCCCGTCGTCCTTTATATATATATAAAAATAAATAAATACACAACAGAGTAAATCACTCACACTTCTTTGTTATAAAAAAAGGTATAATTGAATGTGCCGTTAAAGTTTACCCAACTTTCAAAGAAAGGCGACTGTTTCACTTCCATGCTCTAAAGAATGGGGCTGAATAACCGAATTATAAGTACCTTAGTATTTCTTTATTCTAATCACAGGGGGGGACCTTTTGCTAACCATCTTCAGTAGTTTTCTGTCCCATTGAAGGGTTTATTGGTTTATTTGCAGGAGGAGGAAGGCTGTACCATCCTGCAGATGGAGAAGGACTGCCGCACTCGTGTAGAAGTGTTGAAAGAACAAAAGAAACAGCGACTGGATGAGCTTAAAGTCCTGGTTGCCAAAGATCGGGAGCTGTGTGACATCATGTGTACCACCCCCTTCACTATTGACCAGAACTCGGTCCCATCAGTGCAGCAGCTTCAGGCCTACAGTAGCTTCCTTGATGAGCGCACCAAAGAGAAGGTAGCTTCAGAGCCTTTTCTCATTCATCCATCTTACTTTTGATCTGAGCTATTTCTATAGTTCTGCTGCTATAGGCTTAGACTGCTGGAGGACATAGGGACCCCTTTTTCATCATTCTGCTTCATTCTATCTCTATTCTCCCACTCTGCAGAATCTGTTAGTTCAATCTCTAACGTTCTGCTCTCTCTGCTTTTTCTCATAGTAGCTTCATCTGGTCTGTTCCTGTTTGGCTGTGACTCCATCCTGGAGAGAAATATCAGCTGTGCTGCTGCCATCAACACCTTTGTTTCTAGATGTTGGAGCTTGGCCTGTTTTCCAGTGTAGTCCTGTTTCTCTGACTGTGACTATCTGGATGTGCTCTCTTCATCCTCTGACATGGGAGCTGGCTCGGAGCTCGTCTGCCTGGCTGTGTGTTTCCTGGACAGGGCTGCCTTTTACAGTTGCCTTTTGTATCTATGCTTCTTTTTCTATGTCTGCTTCTGTCTCCTCGAACCCCAGTGGGCCTCAGCAGATGGCCGCTCACACTGAGCCTGGTTCTGCTGGAGGTTTCTTCCTGTTCAAAGGGAGTTTTTCCTCTCAACTGTCGCTACAAGCATGCTTAGTGTGAGGGATTGCTGAAGAGTCAATGAGTCGATGCAATCAGCTGGTTTTCCTTAGATAGAAAACTTTGAATCAATCTGACTGGATGATCTGGCGAACTGGAAAGTGACCTGAGATGACATGATGTGAATTGGAGCTATAGAAATAAACTGAATAGAACTGATCTTTAAAATGTCATTCTTTTCCAGGAGCGTCGTCACGATGAATTCACCAACACCAAAAAGGAGATCGTTGCTTGCATGAACGACCTGGAGCAGAATCCTGAGACCAGTTTTGAGATGGATGTGATGTGCGAAGATGAGGAGGCGTTTTGTCTGTCGAAGGACAACATCACAGCCCTGAAGCTTCTTCTCAGTCAGGTCAGCTTGAACAAAATGTTCTCGGTTTTATGTTTGTAGGCGCCAGAGGCCTATTTTATGCTTAGTTTTGACTTTACGCCATATTATGTATATTTGATATTCATATTTGATGTTATCTCATATTGATATTTAATTTAAATTCATGAGTTATATCAATAATTTAGGTTTAAGACTTATGCACAAGGTTAAAATTTGGCTTTAGAATAACTACAGGACGTTATTTAGTGGGAGGAAGGTTGGCGCCTCACGGTTTTCTGACCGTGCCGTTACCCTGCCGTGCTCTGTGAGGTTTAGGAGCCATATTTTCGTTTGTATTTGTTTAAGTTGTTTGTTTTTTAAATAAAAAGCATTACTTCGGTGGAAGATTTCATTTCTTTTGGATCCTGGAACACATCAGCCACAAAGCTCCAACCTAGAAAGGATTTAGCTTAGATAGGGATGCAGGATATTGGGATTTTGGCCGATATCCGATATGCCGATATTTTAAAACTCATGTAGCCGATAACCGATATCGATACCGATGTTAAAGCTGGACAAAAATAAGTAGTAATTGAAAATAGCAGTTTTGTTATCCATTTCTGACACTTTGAAAAATAATATACTGAAATATATTTTCATATGCTGATATCAAATAGATTTTTAAAAATGCGGTATCGATCTATTTTACTTTCAAAATCTCGTAAAATTTCATCGTTCTGTTACAAACTCTCGTGATATTTTGCAAATTCTTGTGAGATTTTGTTAGTAAAATAGATCGATACCGCGTCAATATATCAACATATAAAAATATGGCAAAATTTCGTGAATTTTCGGGGGATTTCGTAGCATAACGATGACATATAGCAATATTTCATTAGTAAAAGAGA
Source organism: Cyprinodon diabolis (assembly GCA_030533445.1). NCBI lineage: Eukaryota > Metazoa > Chordata > Actinopteri > Cyprinodontiformes > Cyprinodontidae > Cyprinodon > Cyprinodon diabolis. The sequence goes on along the minus strand of CM060063.1, from coordinate 47,918,255 downwards.
TTGATATGGTGTTTTTAAATGGCAATATATCAGCATATGAAGATATTGGGATATTTTAATGGATCAATATTTTTTCCCTCGTCTTTAGAAGTTTTTAAGTCTGTAAAAAAGAAGTTTTTGAGGAAGAAGAAGAAGTAGTATTTTTTTTTTATTTTTTTTTTTAGACTTTAGAAACTCAGAAGCTGATCCAATATTGGGTTAAATATCGGTGGGGTGGCCGATGTCCGATATTCAGTTTTAAGGCCGATACCGATAGGGGGCCGATTATATCGTGCTTCCTTAAGCTTAGATTTTTGAGAGAGAAAAAAAACCCTACACTGTTGTTTGTGTTAATTGTTTGACTAAGGGTTAACATTTTTAGAAATGTACATTTTTGTAATTTTTTTACCCCCAGTTGCAAGAACGCAAGGCACAGAAGGAGCTCCTCTGTTCAGGTTTCCGCTCTAAGATCCAGGAGTTGTGGGAAAGGCTTCAAGTTCCTCAAGAAGAACGGGAAGCTTTCTCTGAGCACATGGTCAACTCCAAAAAGAAAAACATGGAGGCAGTAAGAAAGCTTCCTGGTCTGTCGGTAAACGCCTCCGTTAACCGGAGCAGAACCAAGTGGTGGTAACATCAGTTCTATTTGCAGCTCCAAGCAGAACTGGAGCGTCTGGAGCTGCTGAAAATAAAGAGCATGAAGAGTGTGATCGAGGCCATCAGGGAAGAGATTGCTGTTTTGTGGAAGAAATGCTTCTACAGTGACGAACAGCAGCACGCCTTCACTGCATATCATGATGGTGAATAGATCTGCTGGCTTTAGATTTTCAAAAAAGTTTAAAAATCAATCCACTGGACTTTGTTTCCAAGTTTGAAGACGTTTCTCTTCCATCCAGGAAGCTTCTTCAATTCAAAAAGTCAGTTGAGTTGCTTTATACAAACAAAGCCTTTAGAAAACATGCAAATAGAAACGGATGAACGGGTCCACCCCTTTGGAATTGTGGGTCGTTTGGATCTTTAGTTAACCTATAATGCCCCATACCTGTCTATGTCTCTGAACGGTTCGAAGGTATCCCTTCCCGCTATCATCGCAACGCCAACCCCTCCACAGGGGAACATAGAACCTCGCCTTTTCAGCCAGACCAACAATTCCCTTTAACTGCCTAGTTTGTTCTCTCACTGTGCGACCCGACGCTCTGATGCGATCTACCTGCTCACGCTGTACGTCTAAAAACCAGGTGGGACTCAGCTCCGCAGTGAGATGGCGCTACTCGGACTCGTCTATCCAGAAACCAAACCAGGAGCAGAGGAACATGAAGCTCACTAGAGTGAAACGCGCTGCCTTGGACATTTGGACAATTTAGTGCTGAAAGCCCTAAAAAGAAAAGGAGACGACGTATTTGGACAAAGACATGGCTGAGCTAACGTGGCTACTACGGTCTGTCAGTTTGACAGAAAGAACTCCATTTCACTCATTGCCCCCCCCCCCCCCCCCCCCCCGCCATGCTGCTGGGTTTACATCTGAGAGGAAGAAGAAGAATCCTTGTTTGACCAACTTATGACGGCCGACTGAATTTCAAACATGTTTGATTTTCTTCCGATCTTCCGATTCCTGATGGGGGGGTGGTCGTTAGAGGCTAATCGCCCCTCGCTACCCCCTGTACAGCTACGCCACGCACCATCAGGAAGAAAGTCGGCCAGATCGAAAAATTTTCACACGACTGGAAATCGTCCCGAAAAGAGCAAAAAAAAAATCAGTGTACGCCCGGGTTAAAGAAGCCGAACGACCTCCATTCCAAAGGGGTGGACCCGTTCGTCCCTTTCAGTTCGCATGTTTTCTAAATAGGATAATTATCATTGAAGATGTGTGAATTTATTACACCTTGGTATTGGCTGCCTGTTGCGCGTCAGAACTGATGTTTTTAATCTAATTAAGACAGTTCCTCTGTCTGGATAGAGTTATAATCTTCATTCTGTAAGTTGCAAATATTTGGAAATGGCATGAGAGCGGCGTCCTTCAGCTAAGAACAAAGGGTGATATTTTGATAAGGCTGGAGCCGTGGATGCCTAATCATCTGCTAACGTTTGATGATGTGGGAGACTGAGAGGTGAGCAGCTGCCTTCTGTACGTTCTAAGCAATTTCTCTGATCGCAGTAAGATTATAAGTTTATTCTATTAGAATCTCCTGTCATTTCTCCCGGTTATTTAATACATATAATTTATGAAGTAGGGATGCAGGATATTGGGATTTTGGCCGATATCCGATATGCCGATATTTTAAAACTCATGTAGCCGATAACCGATATCGATACCGATGTTAAAGCTGGACAAAAATAAGTAGTCATTGAAAATAGCAGTTTTGTTATCCATTTCTGACACTTTGAATAAAATAATAAACTCAAATATATTTTCATATGCTGATATCAAATAGATTTTTAAAAACGCAGTATCGATCTATTTTACTTTCAAAATCTCGTGAAATTTCCTCGTTCTGTTACAAACTCTCGTGATATTTTGTAAATTCTTGTGAGATTTTGTTAGTAAAATAGATCGATACCGCGTCAATATATCAACATATAAAAATATGGCAACATTTGGTGAATTTTCGGGGGATTTCGTAGCATAACGATGACATATAGCAATATTTCATTAGTAAAAGAGATTGATATGGTGTTTTTAAATGGCAATATATCAGCATAGGAAGATATTGGGATATTTTAATGTATCAATATTTTTTCCCTCGTCTGTAGAAGTTTTTAAGTCTGTAAAAAAAGACGTTTTTGAGGAAGAAGAAGAAGTAGTATTTTATTTTTTTAGACTTTAGAAACTCAGAAGCTGATCAAATATCGGGTTAAATATCGGTGGGGTGGCCGATGTCCGATATTCAGTTTAAAGGCCGATACCGATAGGGGGCCGATTATACCGTGCATCCCTATTTTATATATAAGGCTATTCTTGGTGCGCTTCCATCTTATTTATGTTCACTTCTTATGAAAAAAAAGTACTGGTCATTACTCTCTCCGTTCTCAGGCTGTTGTCTTGTTTTCTGTCCCACGTGTCAGTACTGAGCTGGGTAAAAAGGCCTTTGCTTGCTCTGCTCCCTTTATATGGAATTTGCTGCATCTTCCTGGATGGAAGAGAAACGTCTTCAAACTTTGAAACGAAGTCCAGAGGATTGTTGTTGTTTTTGTTTTTTTGGAATGACCTGGATGAATCTTCAGCAGCATCTGCTTTAGATGAGTTTGATCCAAGGCAGCGAAGTTCAGAAAAAGTTCCCAACTCTTTGTTTCCAGATGTTTTTACTGAGGAGCTTCTGAACGTGCATGAGGCTGAGGTCCGGTACCTGCAGAAGTACTATGAGGACCACAAGGAGCTCTTTATGGGGGTTACAAAGTGGCAGGAAAACTGGGACCTGTACTTGGAACTAGATGTAAGTTTTATCTTTAAATCACTCAGATTCTATTCTAAACTTCATGTTCTAAAGTATCTTAATGTTTTTCCGTATTGCAGAGAAAAACTAACGATCCTTCAAGGTTTAATAACAGAGGTGGAAACCTTCTAAAGGAACAAAAGCAGAGAACTCAGCTCCAGAAGAGCTTACCTAAGGTGGATTTTGTTTTTTAAAGGAAATCTATAAGATCTGAATTCATTTTTTTTTAGCTAAAGCTACTTTTAGTCAGCAGATAAAATAAAGTTTGTTCTCCTGACATGGCTAACGGGTTAATGTCTCATTTCAGTTAGAGAAGATTTTGAAAACCCAGATCGATGTCTGGGAGCAGGAGCACGGCAGAGACTTCCTGGTGAACGGACAGAAATTTCTCACATTTGTGCAGCAGCAGTGGCAGGAGCACAACGAAGAGAAAGATAGGGAGAAACTGGAAAGGGTATGGCTTCTTTTTCACCGTTTTATTGCTTTATATTTGAAGCTAAAAAATATTTGGTTCATATTTTTACTAAGTGATTTAACTTGATGTCCACTGATAGCAATTGAAGAAAACTAAGCAAACCCAAGAGGAAATGCTGTATGGAACAATGACGAGAACGCCATCGAAGCGGCGGATTGAAGGCACTCCCACACCTGGAAAGATCAGAAAGGTGAAATATTTTCAGAAATATGACGCTGGTCTGATTGAATGGCAGTGAATAGAAACAAACATGTATTCCTCTCTTGGTTTAGATCAACGGGCCCTCGACTGTCTCCACTCCAAACAGCTTTCTTAATGCAGGCCAGACGTTTACACTGAAACCACCTCCATCTGCCAGCAAGGTAGGACCTGATTTTAGCCTTAAACTGCAGAATGAGGAGAAAGTTTCTGTATATTTACTGAAAATACTCCAGCTTTGAGTTTTCTGTTATCTTTACGCTGCATTTAAAAGCAAAACCAAGTGAGTAAGAAAATAATCCCTGCCTGGTCTGGTTGTAGAGTCTTGGCCTGCGAACACCAGGACATGGAAAGACGCCGCGTGCGCTAGAGAGGAACAAGGAAAACATCTCCAATATCAGAAACACTCCATGTGGAACACCAAGGTCTCAGGATACACAAGATGTCACCTTGAACTCCATTGCCGGCTCCTATTCGGAATTTGCGGTAAATGGGGTCTTAAATCCGTCTAGTCCTTCATAGTGGGGTTCATGGTGGAAGATTCTGCTGGCTGTCAAAAAGGCTTTTTAATGTCCGACCTGCGACCCAAACGTCTCGCCTGCTGAAATAATCTGTATTCTTTTTAAACTAGTCAGGGAACGAGTGCTGCCCGCCTCACAGAACCGTTTTCTCTGTTTTAAAGAAATAAAAAATTAAGATCTTTTTTTTTTTTAAACGATTCTGCATCTTGTGGGTAATTTATCAGTTTTAGTTATTAATACCTGTAATAGTTTAAAATGATACAACTTCATTAAAACTCTTTGAACATTATTTGTTTTTGTTTTATCTTATAATATGGCCATAAAAAACCCCACGAAATAATATATTCATCTTAAAATAAATGTATTTTCATAAACTTGTGTTGAAGTAATCTGAAGTTAAAAGCCACACTGCAAAAAAATAAATCTAAATAAGACCTTTTTTTTTTTTTTTTTTAATAAGTGCATTTTTTCTTGAATTAAGGATTTAAGTGAGACGCTTTGGAAATGGAACAAGACAATTTACACTTAAATTAAAAAAAAAATTACATTTTCTTATTTCAAGTGCATAATATCTAAAAGCCTTATTTTAAGAGTAGAAATACTCATTCCGTTGGCAAATAATCTTAATTACCTGCTCAAATTAAAGGTAAATTCACTTAATTTAAGACATTTTTACTAATTTTGAAATCTACTGTCCAGTTTCACTGCAAAAATGTTCTAGAAATGAGTAAAAATGTCTTAAATTAAGTGTATTTTCCCTTAATTTGAGTTAGTAAATAAGATGATTTATCAATGGAATTAATATTTTTACCCTTAAATGAAATAATGACATAATTTGCACTAAAAATAAGACAATGTGATTGTTTTTTTTCTTATTTTAAATGTAAATATTCTTGCTCCACTGGCAAAGTGTCTCCCTTTCCTCCTCAATTCAAGAGAAAAGTCACTTATTTTAAGAAAAAAATTTACTTTGTTAGATTTAGATCTTTTCCAGTGTCGTCACATTTATATTTAGCGCCTTCAGGCTTTCATCTCAGAAACGCCTCTTTTTATTAAATGTAATCATCTGATTTTAAAAGACCTGTTTTTGTTTGTTTGTTTTAAGGTTTTTAAACAAGTTAAAAACTAAATGTTTTCTTAAACAGTAGACGTTTTTCTTGGATCAGAAGCAGAAATGATTGGATTGTTTTTTGTTCATAAAGCTGCTACCAGGCCTCTGCTTCAGTCCTCAGCTGCTCCTCTAATACTTATTGGTGTTTAGTTTCCTGAACTAATTTGAATCTCCAGCAGAAAGCGTGTAGCCTCGTGAGACCATCCTGATCTCGCGAGCATTCAAGGTTTCACTCGCTAATCAGTCTGGAGACTCTCCGTTAAAGAAAATTTGGAGCCGTTCACCAAACGAACGTCCAATCAGCGTTGGCTTTGAGGCGGGTTGAGGTGTGACGCAACAGTTCAGTCTAAAGAACATGGCGGCTTCAGCCGATGAAACTAGCGTTAGCGTGGCTATCGAGCAAGTTTTATGGGAATTACAGAGTATTTCTTCACTGAAAGAAGAGCAAAACACTGCTCTGGAGGCTTTTCTCAGAGGAAAAGATGTTTTTGCTCTTCTCCCGACTGGTTTCGGCAAGAGTTTGATCTATCAATTGGCTCCTCTTCGTCGTCGCTCTGTTAGTACGTCATATGCTTCGTTGATCTGATTGGTTTATTTGGCCCGTCTATCACCAACATAGGCCAATCAGCTAACCAGTATTTTCGCCCCTTCCCAAAATTACTTCAACGGAAGGTTTCCAGATGGATATGCGGAGATAATTAGCATATTATCTAATTATCTTATTTTAAAAGTAAATCTACTCATTCCTTTGGCAAATAATTTTATTTACCTGCTCAAATGAAGGGAAAATACTCATAATTTAAGATATTTTAACTTATTTCTAGGTCGTTTTTGGTTCATGAAATGAAACAAATGGAATTTATAAAGTGGGAAAGTAGATGTGGATAAATGCCCCTCCCTTCCTGTTCCCCCCCGCCGCTGGAGGCTCTCACCTTTATTACTGAAACTACTGGGACTGATAGTGCAACCAAAATTGCTCGATTTTCTGTTGGAACATTTCTTTATTAAATCCACAAATCTTAACAGAGACTAAACAGAATGTAGAAAATCATTCTTCAGTTTTTAAAGCAGATATTGACCGTTTTTTAGCTAACTGCTTAATTTCCTCCCTGGAAAGGTAGAAAATGGCGAATGGGCACAAAGGTCAGCAGGTCAAATCCAAACAAACATTTAAACAAAATAATTCAGGCAGTAATTGCAGAGCAAACAGAATCTTTATAGTTGGAACATTGTCCTTTTTTTTTCTGTCCATAAAGTTGATGTTGATGTTTGGTTGCAGAGGGATCTCTCCAAAGCTGCGAAATCGAATCTGAAGACAGGATTTCTGAACTCCACTGTGAGCCAGCAGTGAGGGAGTCTGTCGGTCGGATGGATGCTGGTTGGTGTTCAGGATGAGAGGGAACTTTTAAAATGTTATTTTACTCTTTTTAGGATTTTATTCCAGCCTTGCCACCATGGCTCCCCCCCTGTATATGTTTCTGTGGCTGTTTATTTAAAGCTCCGTCCTTTTTTACATTAAATGTTTTTCTTTTTTTAAATCAATATGCAAATAAAAAAAAAAATCAGAAACATATTTGAACAAAGTCTTATTTTTGATATGAAACATTTTCATTTCTGCAGCATCTTGAGTTAAATAATGATTTAAGCCAGATCTAAGTAAAACAGACGATCAGCCGCCTAAGCCATGCGTGTCATCAGCTCCTCTAGCGCTCGCTCACGGTGGTTTTCATGAACAAGCAGCACTTCTTTGATCGCGCTTTGCTGGAAGCCCATCTCATTAAACTGAGTCAGCAAACGCAGGAACTCTGCAGCCTGGAAGAGAAACGGACATACTTTAATAATCCCAGAGGGAAATTACTTCAACAAGAAACAAGCAAGGAAAATCAAACCGCTGTGCATTTTAATACATTAGAACAAATACAAATATAATAGTTGTATACAAATGTAAATATTGCACAAAGAACTTCAGAAAAAGTGTTGGTGAAATTGCTGTTTTTGTGCTGTAAGGGGCTGTGATGTTGCTTTAATATCTGCCAACGGCTCATCGTTGTTTTGGTCCTGAGTGCAATATAGTTCAAATCAGGCCAATCAAGCACAGTGACGGGTTTAAATCCTGGAAAATAAAACTCATATTTCCAAAAGAAAGAATGAAGGAAAATAAAAAACTCAAATATTTTTGGGCGGGCTACTAATTGTTTACATTTTTCAGTGGTGTCAAAAGTTCACACATTTGTTACTTCAGTAGAAGTATAGATCCTGCAGTTTAAAATCACTCTGGTAAAAGTTGAAGTATCATCTTGAGCTCTTTATTCAAGTAAAAGTGAAAAAGTATGTGCTACAAAAAGTACTTAAAGCAGCGGTCCCCAACCGCGGGGTCGGTCATTTCGTACCGGGCTGCACAGAAAAATATATACATAAATATATATTTAAAATTTCTCGACGATCAGAGTCTGAGTGATGTTTTATTTTGAAAAATATAAGACATTGGGGTATTCTCTCCCAATTACATCAGTGCATCTGTGCCTCAGGATAATTCAGTTCAAGACGCATCATATCTACAGTGATGGAAGAAACGGCGTTGAAAGTAACGCCGTTACCTTGTTTTAGTAACGAGTAATCTAACTAATTACTTTGACTGTAACTATAACGCAGTTACCATTGCAGACACCCCGTTACTGCGCGTTACTCAGGTCGCACAATGAACCTTTTTTCATGATAGGACTCGTGCGCAGCTGCGTGAAGCTGACACCCCACCCACGTCCAAAAAACTCTGCAAATAGACTGAATGGTTAGTGCAACGTTAGTGCAGATTTGTGCAGAAAAAATATTGTTTGTGCTACTTTTGTTTAAGAGATATTAAAGATTATTTTTTAGGTCATCTTGAGGTGCGCGCCTTGTCATGAGAGAGGGGAGGATGAGAATGGCTGATGTATAGTGAGATTCCGTCTGTCAGTTGGGTAGGTGGGTGTTTCTGCTGGTGGGTGTTAACGTACAGCACAGACAGAGAGATGGAGAGTGAGGAGGACTCTAGCAGCAAAACCGTTTTCCACATGAAAATACCGGTGTTACGTCGAGCTGCGTTTCCCCATGAGATACGGTTTCCTCTGCATCTCCGCACAGCGCAGGCGGCACGATTCACCGCGCAAGCGACAGGAAACGCGCATGCTCGCTAAAGGCGCGCAACAGTCGCCCTGTGCTCGCGCCACAGGAGAACTATGGAGAGCGTGAACGATCAAATGAAAGGGAGAAATCTGGATGGATGGATGGATGGATGGATGATGGATGGATGGATGGATGGATGGATGGATACTCTGCCTTTTCAACCTACTGTATTTTTTATTTTAAACATTATTTGATGGCCTTTGTGGCAGGGATGGAGATCCATATTTTATGTCACACACAGAGTATAGATCTAGATAGATAGATAGATAGATGTTGCAGTATCTATAACAACCCAAACACACAGGATTTCAGAATTAGACATCCCCAGTTATTAATTTCACCAGATCTGAATGCCCTGTTAAAAACTTCACATGGCGTTCCCCCCTGATGTCATTTACGTTGAGTTGCAATAAATGCTAAACTCTCTGCAGGTTCTTGTCTTTGTCGTCCGCACTATTCAGCTGGCTTTGGAAACACACGGCGAGAAGGTGGGGGCTGGGTGGGGAGGGTTACGGGGGCGAGAAACGCAAAAGTAACGCAATAGTTACTTTTACTAGTTACTTTTATTGTGTAGTAACTCAGTTACTTTTTGGGAGAAGTAACTAGTAACTATAACTAATTACTTTTTCAATGTAATGTGCCCAACCATGCATATCTATAACATCCTATCTTTGTGAAGCGGGATTTTCTGCGGTTACAGCGACCAAAGCAAAGCTACGGAGCAGACTGGACATCAGGAGCACACTTCGTCTGTCATTGTCTCCGATTACGCCTCGATGGGACCGGCTTGTTTCAGAGAAACAGGCTCAGGGCTCCCGCTAATTCAAGATAATTGTGAGTTTTATTTTTAAGCTGTTTGTATTTGATTTTATGCCAGTCGTATCATTTTATTTGATCGTATTTAACCCCCCCACACTTTAAAGGCCGGTCTGTGAAAATATTGTCTGACATATAACCGGTCCGTGGCGCAAAAAAGGTTGGGGACCGCTGACTTAAAGTAAAGTATAAAATTACCTTTAAAAAAAAAACAGCCAGATGCCACTATATGAATTAAAGCTCAATTTTACGACTATTTCTATAAATTCTCTGAGATAGGGCCAAGGATGAGGGAGGTCTTGTTGGTCTCCGTCTCCCGATACGCTCTCGCCTGTGTCCGACCTTTCAGACATTTCAGCATCTTTTCCTGAATCCCACATTGCAGCATGGCATAGACAATTCACGTTAGCAGTTTGAAGAACACCTGCTTGCTTCTGATGGTTTCCTTTAGCTAACCAATGAGTGTTTGCGTTCTATGACTCATACAATCACACTAGTTTTCACTAGATGTGGGTGGAGCCAATGATCTGCATCGGATGGAGCACATGACGGGAAATAAATATTTAGAAACATTAAACCGAAGCCAAGAGTAACGATTAACGTTTGTTTTAAAAATGTAAGGAATAGAAAGTACAGATACTGGTGTGGAAATGTAACGAGTAGAAGTCAGAAGTAGGAAGAAAAATAAGTAATGGAGTAAAATATAGATCCCTAAAAAGTGTACTTAAGTACAGTAACAAAGTATTTATACTTTGTTTCTTGACACCTCTGACCTTTTTTCACTGAAATGTGAACATAAAGTTCTATCACCTTGCTCTCGCAGTTCTGAAACATCTCCAAAGCCTCTTCCACTTGTGCTTCATCGTAGCCCAGCTCACAAAGACGATCACAAGCAACCAGGTACTTTAGGACCTGAAAAACAATCCAGAACTTCATAAGCAAACCTTCTACATCTGTGCACCATTTGGAAAATCATTTTAAACGTGAATCAGTTTTATTGGGACGATACCTTCTAACCTGCAATGGATAACCTTGTTTTGGGATGAGGAATAAAAGCAACTAGCAGGGATTAAATCGGGGATTATTAGCGCGTATGAGAAGCTCTATAGAAGCCAACCTTCTCTGGGCTCTGGCAGCCTGTTTTCTGCAGAGCCAGGATGGCGGTACGTAATGGGTATCCTTTCTCTGTGATGGTCTGGAGTAACTCTCTCTCCTCCTGGCTGAGAGCTGTCAGAAGCTCTGCTGCCGAGTCAAAGAAAACCTCACGAGATCCAGGAGTAGTCAGGACCTGAGGAGAAAAAAATGAGGCTCATCTGTGAAGCCAGGAATTGTTTTGCGTTGAGATATTTACAATTCCTGAGAAGAAATTACTTTTCTCCTGCGGCTTCTGACTGCAGATCCTGCAGAGGAGGGCCGCTGTTGCAGGGGCCTGGATGGAGAAATACAAGCTGGGGTGGAAAACTTTCTACCCAGAGAGCGTTGCCTCTTCTTGCTGTTCTTCTGCCCCTGAGAAACTGGACTTCCCTGCTGCGACCTGTGCTGCCCCAGTGCTCGCTGAGGCGCTCTGCTCCCAGGAGGAGAGGAAGTGGCTCTGCGGTCTTGGAGGAGGGGAGATTGCTCAGGTTTACAGCGGTGAGACGAAGGCTCCATGTGCATATCTCTGACTCTGGAGACCGGGTCTCTGGCTGCAGCACTGCGGGGCCGCTCTCTGCAGGAGCCCGCCTTATCCATATATGCACCGTCTTCTTCATCAGAGTCGGTTTGGAGGAGCTGGACAGAGCGATGATGCAGCCAGCAGCCCTCTGCAGAGCTCAGGCTGTGGCTCCGGGGCCGAGCCGTAGGGGCCCACAGATCGTGGACTCTCTGATTCAGCTTATGAGTTCCCTGAGGGCTGCTGAACATCAGCCAGTAGGGTGGGCAGGAAGGAACCGGACTCACCGGCTGCTGCCCGGTTAAAATCCATCGCTCCAGATTGAAGCCGTACTGCAGGAAGAGCAGATCTGATATGAAACTCAAATAAACCGAAAGCATAAATAATGCATCATTAATCTGTGAAAGATGCGGAGCTGAAAATGATTTTAACTATTTCTGTTCAGGCCCCTGGTCCAATCACTGATCTCTATTTATTCACTGCACTGCCGATTCCCTGTTGGTAGTACGGGGTTGAAGAGAAGCCACCGGCCGCCATATTGGTACTCCTAATTACGGAAGAGGATTAGGGCCACTGAAAAAAAAGAAAAGTTAACTGAATTTTAAATTTTATTTCAGTTTTTTCTCAGAATTCTGACTTTTTCCCCATACTATACTGAATTAAAAAAAAAAAAATCTGTTAACTTTTTTTTTTTTTTTCCAGTGGCCCTAATCCTCTTCCGTACCTAATAGACCAGTGGCAATGTAAAAAATCTGTGCGCTAAAGCATCGAACAACGATGATGTTCTCATTTTCAGGGGAACTAAAGACTTAAAATAAAGATAAATTCATCACTTTGACACAGACGGGCTGTTTCATAGCAACAGTAGATTAACTTTAACTTAGAATAAAAAATATACTCACATCACATTGCATAGTCATTATGAAGTCAATGAAGTCTATAAATCATTTAATATAACATATTATACAAATCGATCTAAATAAAATTTATGTCAACAGAGCATGATAATACAGATGAGCCAAAAGTGCTAAAATGATGATGTACATGTATTTATTACACATGACACACACACATTATATATATATACATATAAATATGTATATATATATATATACATATATATGACTCACTTGATATTATAAGCAGGGGTGGAAAGTAATGAATTACATTTACTCAAGTTACTGTAATTGAGTACCTTTATCAGTAATTTGTAATTTTCTGAGTAGTTTTTGAAATATGTAACTTTTACTTTTACTCCAGTAAATTTTAACCTAAGTAGTTTTACTTTGCTACATTTAAAACCCCCTCATGTTACTGAGTAAAAAAAAAAAAAAAAAAAAAACTTTACCCTTTGTATTGTCTAATAATCCAGTGCTGCGCTTCGGAAGATGGCTGCTGCTAATCACAACGTAGGGAGTATGGATGAGGAAAGGCCTGAAGAGGAAACTTATTCTGGAGACGAAAGCCAGAAAAACCCTCGGCCATATTTGGAAGGATTAATTGTTTTCAAATGCACAAAAGGGAACAATGTGATAATGCAGAGCAACATGTGCCTGCCCAGCAAAATGGAGCTTTCTGCTTTTAAAACATCAACATCCAATTTACGAAAAAATGTGGCGGTAAGTTAGTTATCATGGTGTCTGTTGGACAGTAGGATTGAAAATAGTTTGCACTTTATGGTTCAGGTTGTGACTGTCCTTGTGCTGTGAGGAAGTATGTTCTTTAGCCCAGCTGATCTTTTGCTAGTGTGGATGTCACTGAAATACGCCTTGAAATCGATTAAAACACCTTGTGCTCAATTCCATTCATGACTCATGCTTTATTTGCATTAAATAACTCAAACTAACTAAGTAACTTTTACTCAAATTACATTTTAAATGAAGTAATTTTGTACTTTTACTTGGGTAAATTTTGAGATGGGTAATTTTACTTTTACTCTGAGTAGAATAAGTAAAGATACTTTAACTCAATTATAATTTTTTAGCACTCTTTCCACCTCTGATTATCAGCGTTCTGATGGCATTTTAGCCAAAGGATTTTTATCAAAAACATAATTAATGTGCACAAATAAGGAATAGTTGTATTAACCATACATGGAACTGAGTTTAATGGGGCCCCCAGGAACCTGGGGCCCCAGGCAGCTGCCTAGTATTGCCTGATGGTAAATCCCCCTTGACTGGATGTTTTGCAGTCTTAGTCTTCATGAGGTTTATTTCCCCGCATTCTCAACAACAACTTCTTCTCATGGATTAAACGACACGTTTTGGTTTCTTCTAAAAAGGCTGAACAGATGTGAACTCTTCTTTTGTTGAATGTTAAAAGGAAAAATTGAAAACTGCATGATTTCATCATCTACAAACTTTTACACTTAGTGGAAAACAAAGAAAATGACCTCAGTTTCCTGCATGATCTGATGGCAGTGCGGTACAGAAATATCAGGTAACGTCCACAGCTGTATCTCTGCTCCCAGTGCTCCCAGAAAGGTCTGAAAAGGAACGTCCTCCAGAATATTCATCACCAACAGTTACCTGAATAGAAGAAGATCACCGTAAACTGGAATCTTTCCAGTTACAAGCCTTTTTTATTATTATTTAAATTAAAATCAATCCACTGGACTTTGTCTCCAAGTTTGAAGACGTTTCTCTTCCATCCAGGAAGATTTTTCAATTCAAAATGTCAGAAATAGCGTTTAGTTCCAGGTTTTATCCAGCAGCCCAACAAAGCCTGGTTTTAGTTTAGAAAACATGCAAATAGAAACGGATGAACGGGTCCACCCCTTTGGAATGGGGGTCGTCTATGGGAGCAATATTGCTGCAAAATTATCTGCAGATTTGTGTGTATGTACGAGTGTCTGCAAATGTGTAAATAATTTGTGTGTAATTGATTTGCAAATGTGTAAAAAAATCCGTCTGTAAACACACAGGGTCACTTAAGTCTGTATTTTTGCTTCAACACCCAGAAATGCAGATAAATATTTGGTTACAAGTCCAGCAGTTTCGTGATTTTTGCTGCACTTCTGCCGTGTGAGATCTGCAAATGCGTGTTTAATACCTTGATTTGCTGCCCTAAGCGCAGGCTCGCAGGCTTATTGCAGCTGTTTCTCATTAAATCAGCTTTTCTGACCCTCCCGAATTACTTTAAGATATCAAAGAAAAAGTTTTGAATTGGAAAAAAATTTATTTTGACTATCCTGATTGATATTTTAAGACGGAGGTCTTCAACAGGGGGTCCATGACCCTTAGGGGGTCCACGGAGGTACTGCATGGGGGCGAAATTTTTATATTCCTCCCTGCAATTTTCTTCCACTAATTGAAATGTCTTTAAATCCACATTAACATGAATTGAACAGACAGTAGTAAACAGATAAATGGAGGCAGAAGATGTCTTTCAGTCATCAATGCTCACATTCAGAGACACACAGGAGCTCTTTCAAGCTGGACACCGTTTCATTCACAACACCTGTCCCATCAACCAGGAATCAGAAATACTTTAATAATCCCAGGGAGGGATTACTTTAGTTACATTACTCCATCGGTAATAGAGTGACTATGGGACCAGTTTGATAGAACACTATTTTATACAATATATATAATTAGGGGGTCCCTGCTCCATCTCACCATCAGTTTGGGTCCTTGGCCTGGAAAACGTTGAAGACCCCTGTTCTAAGATATCTGAAATTATATTATGACTAATCCCATATATTTCTGACAGTTTGAATTGAAAAGCTTCCTGGATGGAAGAGAAACGTCTTCAATTTTGGAAATAAAATCCAGTGGATTATTTTATTTTTTTTACTTTTTTGGAATGACCTTGACGACTGAGAATCTTCACCAGCGTTAGTTTTTCTTACCTGTGCCAGGTACTATCTTGCAGATCTGCAGCAGTCCGAGTCACAGACGGAGGTCTGGAGTAAAATGGCTTTGACACAAACATCCTCATGTGTGATAAGCCTCTTCATCACTAAGTCTCTGACATCATCCCCGAGTTTGTTTACCACTTCAGACGCCTGGTATAATCCATCATGCAAAAGATCTACACTGGAAAAAATTATGCAACCGCTTTTGGCATTTACCTCATCATATTTAGTTACTTTAACACCATGTTAGCAGAGTATGACATAAAACAATTGGTTAACACTGGAAAAAAAATCGATATCTAGATAAGTCATTTTCTCTTAAAATAAGTGCATTTGTTCTTGGATTGAGGAGGTAGAAGAGACATTTTGCCAATGGAACAAGACAATTTACACTTAAAATAAGAAAACACAATTACATTGTCTTATTTCAAGTGCATATTATCTAAATATCTTATTTTAAGAGTAAAAATACTCATTCCATTGGCAAACTATCTCATGTACCTTCTCAAATTAAGGGTAAATACACTTAAGAAATGTTTACTTATTTCTAGATCGTTTTTCCACTGAAAGTAACTAAATATGATGAAGTAAATGCCAAAAGCAGTTGCATTTTTTTTTTCAGTGTACTATAAATAACTTTTAATCATAAACAGCCAAATTACCACAAATACTACAGAGAGAAAAAAAATGTTTTTATTGCTTTTAAATAATTACTATAACTATTTTTTCTAACTATGAATTGACTTTATTCTGTGTGTATTTTTAACTTTATTATGTCTTTCTATGTAATTTCTAATGAAATTTAAAGAGGGGGGATTAAAGAAATGCTGATGTATCAGGAAACGAAGGCACAGCACGATACTTTCCAGAGATTAGCCGGTTACATAAAGCTGACAGCCGGTCAGTGCCGTGCAACATCACATTGTTCACCCGGACTCACTATTCAGTTTCCAGCTTAGAAGAAAAGAAATTCAGAAACTCAGGTATAGATTTTATTTATATATTTTTACACGATCACAATGAATTTAGGATTCACAAGCTTTTGAGAGGGGAGTTTTATTTTAATATCATTTCTGTAACAGACCTCTGAAATTACAGCAGCTTAGAGCTTCACAGAGAGAGAGAAAAAAAGAAAGTTAAAGCAAAGAGACGGAACACGTTTCAGCACAGCAGCCTGGTGAGTCAGAGACCTTGTGGGCGGCGTCTCGATGAAACAGAAGCACAGAGGTACCGTCTGGTAACAGGATGTGACATCACAGGACGTGAGGTGTGATTCTGGCACAGGTGCAACACAGAAGGAAAGTATCTGCAGCTCTACGGAGGGAGTCTGGTTATTTTCATGATTTGCAAATGAAAACAAACCCGGATTGAAAGAGGTTGAAAACTACAAAGCAAACAGAGGTTTTTTAGAAAAGGTGCAGGGTTTGGTCTGCTAAATGTCTTCGTTCTGTGAATCCAGCCACTCCGAGGTCCCAACGGAAACGGATTCCTAAGGAGCTGGACATGGGAACATTAAGAAAACGGATCTTTCACCTGCCGTGTTCGATGTGCTGGTGTGTTTTTCTACCTCCATGTATTACAAACCGCTTACAAACGATACTCGTCTAGCATAGCTTAACATTTACAGCCGATTTCCCCTCCAGCACCGTTATCACAACGGTGGTAAAGGAAGAAACATCAAAATATTGATGCGTTTTGTGGAATATCACGCCCTTGTGATTTAAGGCATTTCTCGACACGTTAACGTCACGCCAGCCGCCCCTCAGACTTCATGTCTAAAATATGATCCCATTAACGCCGTCTGCTCCCCCTCACATTACAACCAATCAGCACAAAAAGAGGATACAAACTACCTACAAATGTTTTTTCTTTTTTTTTTTTTTGAATAAAATCTTATCTTTATATAGATAAAATGTTAACAATCCCCAGAGATTGAAATATATGATAAAAAGGTCCACACTGGGTGCACCGCTAGAGATTTATTATCCCACACAAAGACACCCAAAGGTTGTTACTCTCTCTCAGCTTCTTCATCACAAAGCGTCCATGGTTTCGTTTGTCAGGTGAAATAATAAAAATAAGGGCTGGTACCGAACGCGGTATCCAGAGGGGGGGTTTGTGGGAATCGAATGATTTCAGGTGAAATGAGAGACGTGGTTCAGTTGTTGGCGGCGTCAGCCTGCCGAGGCCAGTTCTCCTCCTCCATGCCGGAGTCGTACTCCTCCTCTGATGAATCCTTGGCCGGGGCTCTGAAATACAAACGCAAACTCCAATTTAACGCCTTACACCTGCAGCTGACACCTGCTCATGTTTATCTATTTATAGAAATGACCAAAACTCAGTCACATGGTGTTTCATCCACACGCCTTTCAAATTGGGCTTTAAAATGTCTAAAAAATGTTTTTAAATAATTTTTTCTTTTTGTACTTTTTGTTTCATAGCTGTGTAAACAGATTAAATGAGTTTTAAAATCTGACTCTGCTGATTCATTTCTAGCCCCGCCCCCTAATGGCCGCCATCATTGGAAAGGTCTGAGCCTCTACTTTCCAATGATGGGTCGGAGGTCACTGTGGGACCATTTCAGGTGATGTAACGGGCGTGCGTTACATAAGCTGCTCTGTTATTCTTATTTTCTATTCAGTTTGCTGATTTTATTGGTAAATTTCAATTAAAACGACTAAATCAGAGGAGCAAAGGTTTTGCCTCATGCAATAATGGAAATCAGCATATTTTTTCCTGATCAGATTCCCTTTTATAAAATGCAATTTTGCACTTTTGGCATTGTTCCAATATCACATTTCCGCCTGCCCCATGGCCCATTTTAACCTTTGTGGAACAAACATGCTTAAACTCATTCAGTCCAAATTAGCTGGAGTTCTAGTCAAGGTGTGGATCTATAAAGTCTGAAGGTTCATCCAGAGTTTCAAATGCAGGAATTAAAGCAAAACATCCTGAGCTTGAACCTTTTTTGACACAGGCAAGAAATATATATATATATATATATTTATTAAGGCTGGGCAAGTTAGCTCGTTATTATCACGTTAACTCATCAATCAATTAACGGCGACAATAATTTTATCTCGTATTAACGCAGTTTTTATTATTTCTTTTATTACTGTAAAAGTCTGTTGCTCCCAGGCTTTTATTTGGTAAAACTAAAAGTACCGGAACCAGAAGTATAGGAACCGTTAGATGCAGCGTGTGGGAGAAGTGTAGATAAACAAAGGCAAGAGAAGCTAACAAAGGCCATAGCGAAGTGGATAGCGACAGACTGCAGGCCGATTAGTATATTTACAGACTATTTCCCTGCACAGTAAATCCCAGCAGTGAACTTTTTTTTGTTCTTCACTTAGGGACATTTGGTACTAGACTGGTTATGCTGCTCCCTGATAAAAGAAAATGTTTCTGCTGTTACCTCAGAAATTGCCTGTTTTAATGTTAGGATTGTGACTCAGGATTTTGTGGGCCGTTTTTATTTAACTGCTACTGTATTAACAAAATGCTGATGTTAAGTGTTTGCAGAACAAATGTTATGGCACTTCCTTTAATATGGCAGAACATTTAAAATAAAATTGTGCTACACACTACTATTGAATTCATTATTTTTTTTGCGTATAAAAATGTGATTAATCATCATTAATCAACTTTTAATTGTCGACCAGCCCTAATATATATATATCCCAGGCCTCTGGCAGAGGACCCGAGCTTGGGTTGCGTGCGTTTCCTGCGACACACGCAGACGACCTGGTTTCTGAGCATGAATCAGCCTGTAATGGCGTCATGCGAATTTGAACTCGATGGTTGCAATAGAGTCATTTTAACTATTGAGTTTAAACAAAATAAACTCCAGATCCATTGAGTATATTCCGTATATCGCCCAGCCCGAGCTGCAATATGAAAAGACTTAATAGGTATGGACATCTATGCAATAAGCCAAAATCTGTTTGTTTTTTTTGTTCAGAAAGCAGTGAAGTACTGACCGGATGTATCTGGGCTGCGATTTTCCCTGAACCACATCTTTGTCCAGTTCAACAGCAGCGATATCAGAGTGAGGCACCTCAAACATGGGCTCAAGAAGAAGTTTCTCCTGTATTTGTAGGAACAATAGGTTCATAATATTACAGAGGATTGAAAGCAGGAAATGTTAAAGAATGAAAACTTTGATGGAAAGTGACGAACCATGATGGATCTGAGGCCACGAGCTCCGGTTTTTCTCTCCAAGGCCAATCTGGCGATGGCTCTCAAGGCATCCGGGGTCACATTCAGCTCGCACTACGGATCAAAACACACACACTCCATTAGGTTGCTACCTCTGTGACGCCACTGGGCAAAACTAACCAGCGTCCTCACTTTGTCCATGCTGAACAGAGCCTGGTACTGTGGAACCACAGCGTTCCGCGGTTCGGTCAGGATTCGGACCAGCGTGTCCTCATCCAAGCTGTGCAGAGGAACGACGACGGGAAGACGGCCGACGAACTCCGGGATCATTCCAAACTCGATCAGGTCCCTCGCCTCCACGTGCTTCAGGAGCCGGTCCTTCTCCTCGATCTCCGCCACGGCGTCCGTTTCGCCGCTGCTGTTGGCCAGGTCCGCTGCAGCGGCCGCTCGGCGCCCTTTCCCCAAGTTAGACGGCGTTCCAAATCCCAAATACTAAAACAGATTAAAAAAAAAAACAATCAGAGATGAAGCGATGCCTCGTCTAGGAATGAGGCAGGTTCCATTTACCTTTTCATTCTTTCTTCGGCTTATAATCCTGTCGAGGCCGTTGAAAGCTCCCGACGCAACAAACAGAATGTTGGTTGTGTCGACCTGAACCGTTTCGCCTCTTAGTTTTCTAGAGTTTTTCTCTGGAACGTTGACGATTGTTCCCTCCAAGAGTTTCAGCAAACCCTGCAGTGGAAGAAGAAAAATAAATAGCAATATTTGGTCGTATAAAGAGGGGGGAAAAAATAAGTTTATGGCTTTTAAATCAGCTGTGTGATTTAGAAAAAAACTCTGACACCAAAGGAGCCTTAAAAAAAAAGATACTTCAATACATGGATGGTGACCAGACAACTATTAGCATAACTAAATTGCAAAAAAATTAAATCTAAATAAGTAATTTTTTCATAAAATAAGTGCGTTTTTCTTGAATTGGAGAAATGGAGTCCTTCCGCTTCCTGGGCACCACCATCACCCAGGACCTCAAGTGGGAGTCGACCATCAGCTCCCTCGTCAAGAAGGCCCAGCAGAGGATGTTCTTTCTGCAGCAGCTGAGGAAACTTAAGCTGCCAACCGGGATGTTGGTGCAGTTTTACACCTCCATCATTGAGTCCATCCTCACCTCCTCCATCACCGTGTGGTACGCTGGCGCCACCGCCAGGGACACACACCAACTGCAGCGCATTGAGCGCTCCGCTGAGAAGGTGATCGGCTGTAAGCTGCCGTCACTCCAGGACCTGTATGTCTCCAGGACCAGGAGGTGTGCAGGTCGCATCACAGCCGACCCTTCTCACCCTGGACAGTCTGTTTGAACCTCTCCCCTCAGGGAGGAGGCTACGGTCCATATGGACCAGAACCTCCCGCCATAAAAACAGCTTCTTCCCCTCTGCCATAAGACTCATGAACACATAACTATATGTCAGACTCCATAACCTGCCCATGCCATTTACACTGCTGTATAGCACACTGCTCTATTTGCACTATCTTGTACATTTTACTTTTTATACTTTTTATAAATTTTTTTTTATTTATCCATATTTTTATCCTAAGTGTATATATTAGTATATTTTTTGCATGCCTTATACCCCAGTCTTTTTAGAGATTTTTATAATTTTATTTACCTATTTCATATTATATTTTTCATGTTGCACGATTGTACCATAAAAAATTCCTAGTTGTGAACTCCTTCACTAACAATTGGCAATAAACCCGATTCCGATTCTGAATTGAGGAGGTGAGTGAGACACAACAAGACAATTTATATTTAAATTAAGAAAAAGGTCAACCTAAGCGCCTTGTCACACCTTGCTGATTCAGCCAGCCTATGCCCGACGTCCCAGGATGTCCTAAAACGCCGGAATACGCTGAACTTTCTGTGGAGTTTTTTTCTATTTGGGCGTATACATAGAGAATTCTTAACGAGTCCAGAACTAATGTCCAACGACAGCCTAACTTCTGCATAAAGCACGGCAGCATAATGCCCAGGAAATGATGCACAGCATCAACAGTTAAAGCTGCTTCCCTCGGGTGCAGATCAGCGATTCACGTGGAGACGCCGGGCCTGCAGAAAGAGATATTGGTATAGTGGAATTAAGCAGTTTACTGCCCGCCAGAGAGAGAGAGAGAGAGTCTCATTAAAATCATTAAATGAGGAGCTTGTTAAAATGCAGTTCTCCATCATCTGACACAGAACATAAAATGTTTTTAAAACCCCACAACTGAATAAAATCCTCCATGTGGCTCTGTGGAAGTGAAACTCCAGCCTGATTCTGGCTTCAACGTTGCACCTCCACAGAGCCACGGCGCCAAGGCGAGGTCTCTCCTGGAGTCTGTCTCTACGGGACACAAACACCCATTTTAGCTTCACTAAGAATAAAGTTTATTAAGTCTGACCTTTGCTTTGTTACTTTTATTTTGACACAGTCCTCCAATAAATAAAGAAGTTGTAAAACTTCAAGAAAGAAAGAAAGAAAGAAAGAAAGAAAGAAAGAAAGACAGAAAGAAAGAAAGAAAGACAGAAAGACAGAAAGACAGAAAGACAGAAAGACAGAAAGACAGAAAGAAAGACAGAAAGACAGAAAGACAGAAAGAAAGAAAGAAAGAAAGAAAGAAAGAAAGAAAGAAAGAAAGAAAGAAAGAAAGAAAGAAAGAAAGAAAGAAAGAAAGAAAGAAAGAAAGAAAGAAAGAAAGAAAGAAAGAAAGAAAGAAAGAAAGAAAGAAAGAAAGAAAGAAAGAAAGAAAGAAAGAAAGAAAGAAAGAAAGAAAGAAAGAAAGAAAGAAAGAAAGAAAGAAAGAAAGAAAGAAAGAAAGAAAGAAAGAAAGAAAGAAAGAAAGAAAGAAAGAAAGAAAGAAAGAAAGAAAGAAAGAAAGAAAGAAAGAAGAGAAAGAAAGAAAGAAAGAAAGAAAGAAAGAAAGAAAGAAAGAAAGAAAGAAAGAAGAAAGAAAGAAAGAAAGAAAGAAAGAAAGAAAGAAAGAAAGAAAGAAAGAAAGAAAGAAAGAAAGAAAGAAAGAAAGAAAGAAAGAAAGAAAGAAAGAAAGAAAGAAAGAAAGAAAGAAAGAAAGAAAGAAAGAAAGAAAGAAAGAAAGAAAGAAAGAAAGAAAGAAAGAAAGAAAGAAAGAAAGAAAGAAAGAAAGAAAGAAAGAAAGAAAGAAAGAAAGAAAGAAAGAAAGAAAGAAAAGAAAGAAAGAAAGAAAGAAAGAAAGAAAGAAAGAAAGAAAGAAAGAAAGAAAGAAAGAAAGAAAGAAAGAAAGAAGAAAGAAAGAAAGAAAGAAAGAAAGAAAGAAAGAAAGAAAGAAAGGTTTCCTCCTGTGAACCCCCTTTATACCAAAACGCTGCCAATACGCCATTATACAGTAGCTGGAAGCTAGAAACACGTTCAGCGCTCGTCTGGAACACGTCAGATACGCTGATATGAGCTGGAGAGAAGTTCTGGATAAGTTACGCAGAAGTTACTCAGAGGTTTAGGATCAGCTAGACGCCACGACTGATGAGGAACTGACACTGAACGGATGTCAACCATCAGATAACTGACCTGGAACTGATGGCCCACATATGGCAGACGCTGGAATACGGCAGGAATTTTCGCTCAAAATTTCTCGTCGTACTCAGCGTATGTCGCCGCATTTCAGCACGCTCATAACTTATACAAAATATAGCAGCGTTTTTCCCAGATTTTGGTCTAAATCATCAAGGTGTGACAGGGTCTTTAGTTAAAAAAAATAAAATAAAAGGTTTTTAAATCTATATCAGTAAACTACGGAAGCAGAGAGCGGTCGTGTCCCTCCGATACTTTTTCACCGTGGTTTTCTTGAGAAAACAAGTTAATTTTCTCTTTATCTAAAGATAACGAATCGTGATAATGAGATGGTTGGTGTTTGTTAAAACTGATTCCATCCTTCAATACCACAACAGCGGGAGAGGATTTATAAGTCATGGCAGCTTATGTGTAATTTTGTAAATAATCCTGTGTTTAACCTTTAGGTAACGAGACGACGTTGTTGGTTTGATGATTTGCTTCCACTTCTGATCAATTAGATCTCCAGGTGGTCAGCCATTCCCAAGGGTTGGACTCGTTTGATTGTTTCAATTTGCATGATTTCTAAACCAAAACCAGGCTTAGTTGGTCCACTCTATAAACCCTGGAACTAAACGCTATTTCTGACATTTTGAATCTGGATGGAAGAGAAACGTCTTCAAACTTGGAAGCAAAGTCCAGTGGATTGTTTTTTTAAAATCTTTTTTGGAAGTTGACAACATAACCATTGTCTCTATTCTAATGTTTTCCATGACTGTATATCTGCAGAGTCTAGCAAAAACAACAACGCTAAACCTATGTGTGAAAATCCTCAGTTAGCCAAAGACTAAATCGAATTTACGACGAAGCATTTCATCCGATCCTTAAAATATTAACCCTAGCTGCTGTCTGCAGCTCTCTAAGGATGACCGCGTGTCTGCACTGACCTGCTGAACGCCCTCCCCGCCCACATCTCTCAGCTGATGGATTCCAGGCACGCTGCCAATCTTATCCACTTCATCCAGGAACACAATACCTGCCGACACAAAGGACAAAACAATGGTGGCTGGATTAGTGACCTACTCTTATAAGTCAGACCTTATTTACTGTTGCTTTTCTTTTTACAACCAGTTGGCATCATTTTCTGAGATCCGAATAGAATAAAGAGACCTGCTGACAGCAGCTGCCTCATTGTTTACTTCCCTGTTCTGAAGCACACGCCTGATTTAGGCAGACTTGCAGGAAACTAAGGACAAGCATAGACTGGAGATAAATGGGTTGAGGTTCAGCATCATTTCTGAGCTTGGTTTTTAGGTTGAAAAATGCTTAAATAACCTTAAAGTCTTATTAAAGAAGGTATTTACTGTCCGATGCAGCTCCAAGCAAAGAAACAGCTTTATAAACTAGACAGGAACCAAACTTTTCTCTTAGAAATGGAGAAATTATTTACTTTAGAACCAAAGTCAGTTTCAAAGCTTCATAATTTTACAGCCTAAAATTTCTAAATATTAAAGACATTGGAATCTCGAATGATTTACCTTAAATGTTAAAATATTATTTAGGTCTTGTTGTTTCTACATTCCAAAAAATCTTAAAAAAGAAAGAATTTAATTGGCCTCTGAATTAAAAAGTCACAAAGTCACAATAAAACGACTGGAAAAGGGCTTCAACTAACAATCATTTTGCAAATCAATTAATCTGTTGATTTCTTTCATTAATCAATTAATAATCAGATAGCCAACGGTTGCTTAAAGAAGATATTTTATGAAATGAAACCAGGTGAAAATATTCTGGAAGGAGAATATTAAAAGAAGAAAACTTAAATGCAACATTTTTTTAAATATATTTCTTAAAACTTTGGTATAATTACGTCTCTAAGTGGGATTTCTCTGTCAGCTAAAGACAAGTTTTAGAGTCTCTATACTCCGGTTAATGATTATTGATCAAATGACGATTATTTCAACAATCAATGAATCAGGATTCATTGTTTCAGCACTAAAATGGAAGATACACTAAAAGCAGATTGTCAAAAGCATCGTTCATGAATGCTGACACCTTCGTTCTTTTTACAAAAATAACATTTAACACAAATCTTTTTTTTTTTTAGATGAATTTCAGAAAGATCAAATTTTAGTCCCACAGGTAAATTTCCACCTTAAATAAATACATTTAAAATGTTTATTTTTATCTCTAAAGGATAATGGATTTAATTAACAAAACACTGATTGGAAGTTTGAATTAAAATGTCATTTTTGTTGGAATTTAAATTATATTTTAATAACAATTCATTCTTATTTAGTACAAAGTTTTATTATAAGCTGCAGGTTTGAACCGGTTTCCATTGTGTGTATGTACAGGGAACAAAAAAAGCTTTAACTGAATTGAAAAACTGTCATTTATTGAAAATCATCAGATTGCTTTTCTTCAAACTCTGTTTTATTATTACCAAGTTATTTATCCGGAGTAATTTCTATTTTTTTTTTTTAGTTAAAGTTCTTATTTTTGCAAAAGAAATACAAAAATAACGAATTCCAACCACAGTGTTAGGTAAGTCATGACAGCTTTAGTTTAGAGGGATTTCCACAAACCTTCTCACTCAACAGATGGGAAAGGTTAAATATGGCGCCTGTGCCCACCTTGTTGTGCTTTCTCCACTGAGTAGTTGGCATCCTGCAGAAGTTTGGCGATAACCGACTCGATGTCCTCTCCCACGTATCCAGCTTGGGTGAGAGTGGTGCAGTCGCAGATCGCAAAAGGAACATCAAGACAGCGAGCCAGTGTCTGTGCCAGCAATGTTTTCCCTTAAGAGATGAAAATCTATATTGATTAATCAACTGACCAATCATTTAATTGCATTTGGTGAGATGCGATCATGGATGTAACTCCTTTGCTATTTGACCCACCTGAACCAGTAGGACCGAGGAGTATGATGTTGCTCTTCTCCAGTTTGATGTCAGTGTGAGTGGAGTCCAGGATCTCCCCTCCCCTCTTCTCCTGAGGCGGCTGCTGGCTGGCCTGCTGCTGCATGGTCGCACCAAGAGCGTTTCCATGAGGACTGATTCCTGCAATCTGCAGCAGCTCTGCAAAAACAAACCAATCACCTCCGTTTAGCACCGTAACCCAAAAGAAATGACTTGAAGTTCTGAGTCGCTGCTGTGCATGTGGTGCAGATTGGCTTGATGAACAACTGACGCCTGCGTGAGCACACAAGTTAGAGGTCATGACCCGTTAAACGTATGATTGCTAGCGTAAATAATGCTACGTTCACATCGGACGCGCTTTGGGCAGCAGAAGCTGCCGCTTTACATGCAAAGTCTGTGGTTGATGCGCATTAGAAGTCCTACAGCGTGTCTAGAGCAGCAGAAGCGGCGCATCTTGACGCACAATCAGCAGATGCTGGAGTTGGAAACATTGAACTTTAGCGGCTCGACGCGCCTCATCAACCAATCAGAGAAGCTGATCTGGGAGCTGGCAGGAAGTCGGACACAGCACTGCTGATGCAGAGCGCTATGATCACTCCTCTGAAACAGTTTATTAACGCCTAAATTAACTTCAAATGTAGAAACCTGCCGGCAGAATATCTTGGCTTTTATTATCCTGCTGCCTGCAGTTTGTAGCACAGACCTGAAAAACGCTAACATCTACTTCCAGCCGCCACCAACAGTAGGGGAAAACCCCCAAGAGGCGAGCGGGCCTGAGGCAGCTGCTGCTGGGGATTCCCAGTGACAGCGCAGCGCCGGTATGTGGGGGTCTGAGCGGCTCCCACAGAGAAATAATCTTTGAAGGCAGGATGGTAATCTGGATGAACTGACTGCACAGACCATGTTTTCAGGAGGACTTTCTCACTTCAACATAGATTCTAACTACTTTCTACCCGCTGATCACAGCTAATATAGCAAAGCTGCTCTCTGGCATTGAACACAGGAGCAGCAGAAGCATCTGGACTCACTTTAAGCTGGGCTTTCACTGTGCGATCGTTTACCCTTAACAGGGCGACTTTCTAGTTGTGCGAGAATCTTTCGATCGGGCGGACTTTCAGCCTGATGGTGCGTCATGTAGTGCACAGGGGGTAACGAATGGCAATCAGCCTCTCACGACCGCTCCTGATCTGGAATCAGGTCTGGAGATAATTAAGCACGTTTGATTTTCAGTCGCCGTCATAAGGTGGTCGTGGGCAAATCGCTCAGTGGGCAAACAAGGATTCTTCTTCTTCTTCTTCCTCTCAGAGGGAAACCCAGCAGCATGGTGGTGGGGGGGGGCAATGAGTGAAATGGAGTTCTTTCTGTCAAACTGACAGACCGTAGTAGCCACGTTAGCTCAGCCATGTCTTTGTCCAAATACGTCGTCTCCTTTTCTTTTTAGGGCTTTCAGCACTAAATTGTCCAAATATCCAAGGCAGCGCGTTTCACTGTAGTGAGCTTCATGTTCCTCTGCTACTGGTTTGGCTTCCAGATAGACGAGTCCGAGTAGCGCCATCTCACTGCGGAGCTGAGTCCCACCTGGTTTTTAGTCGTACAGTGTGAGCAGGTAGATCGCATCAGAGCGTTGTGCTGCACATACATCGTGAGCGTGATCTCCTGCAGTTTTGTCCTACAGTTTGAGCTGTAGCTGCGTGCAACGATTGAATAAAATCGTACGGCGAATGCCCGGCTTTACTGGATGTCTGACCTTAATGTGGACAAGCATCAGAAATGAAGCAGCAGAAGCTTTTTTAAACCTTAAAGCACTTGCAATCTGAACATAAGAATTTCTAATTTATGCGTAAATCAGATCATAAAGTTGAACATTTAACTCAATAGACTAGTTTATTTAAGAACTGTATAATCTGGATTGCTCATGTATTGCAAGCTGGATTATAACCTGGCTGAGTTTCATTTTAAGGTAATTTGAAGATTAATATGAATTCTGGTTTCAACTGTAAATTTTTATCAAAGTTTTTGTTTCCTTTGTTTCATCCTAGGAGTGAAATTTTCTGAAATACACCAAAGACGTCTAGAACTTACGGATCTGTGTTTAAAAATCTTTTTTAATAAGAAGGAAGATATCTGCTCATCTACCGGCTGGAAAACAATTACTAAAAATCCAGCTGACAAATCCTGGTCTATGACAGAGTTTACATCGATAATACCAATAAAAAACAGGAGCAGGTTCTCTTACGCTGCGATCGACTTGAGTCTTTTATTAGAATTAACTTTGGACTGAAATGTTTAATTATCTCTCAAAGGAACAGCAGACGACATTAGTTCCAGATTATTTAACTGAGACGGTTTTCTTCTCCCAACTTTGATTATAAAACATACACTGCAAAAACGATTAAGAATTTCTTAAATTAAGTTTATTTATCCTTATTTTAAGTAAGTAAATGAGATAGTTTGCCAATGGAATGAGTATTTTTACTCTTAAAATAAGACAATTAGATAATATGCACTTGAAATAA
Organism: Cyprinodon diabolis; assembly: GCA_030533445.1. Classification (NCBI taxonomy): domain Eukaryota; kingdom Metazoa; phylum Chordata; class Actinopteri; order Cyprinodontiformes; family Cyprinodontidae; genus Cyprinodon; species Cyprinodon diabolis. Next base: position 47,889,906 of record CM060063.1, on the reverse strand, counting down.
GACAACATACCTTTTTCTTATTGTAAATCTATATTGTCTTGTTCCATTGGCAGAATGTCTCTTTTACCTCATCAATTCAAGAACAAATGCACTTATTTAAAGAAAAAATGACTTATCTAGATTTCAATTTTTTCCAGTGTAAGAGGGCTGAAATATAACAGCTCTGCATTTATAAGCCCTTTTTATTGGTCTTATTCAAGCTTAGTCTTTTATTGTTACAAGTTATAATTATGAAAACGATTCAAAATTAAAGTGTTAAATTATATCACTCTACTAAAGAATTGATCAAAAAATTTGCTATGGGAGAGAAATTACTAAAATAAATTACTGAAATGTAGCCCTGAATGATTCACCTTTTACAATAAAAGTTAAACAATTAAAAACAATTTAAAAAAAAATAATAATAATTTGACTATTTCTGTGAAATTAAAGAAACTCCCTGAGGTCTGTAAATTTTGGCATTTGCACAACTGACAGAAGCATTAAAGCTGATGTGAAAGTCTGATAACAGTGAGGTCAGTCAGTCACTTACTTGTGAATCTGTATTCATCCTCTCGTCTTCTCATCTCTAGCTCTACAAGGAGAGGATCAAAGTACTTCAATCAATAATACCAGTTAACATTATTACCACTGCAACATTATCAATGCACTTCCATGGAAAATGATTATTGAACAAATGCCAAACAATACAGAACCATCCCACCATTCGGTTATTTCTATGAACAGGAGGAGATTCTGGATACATTCAAAGTCAAGCTTTATAGATACTGATGAAAAAAAATAAAAGCTGCATAAGATCCCCGTTATCGCTTTAAATGCACTCTATGAAAATGTCCTTTTAAACACTTATAAATCTAAAGTAGAGCTGCAAATAATTTAAATAAGTAGTTTTTTCTTCAATTGAGGAGTTAAGTGAGATACTAAATCAGATTTTTTATTAAATTAAGAAAAAAATAATTGCATTGTTTTATTTCAAGTGCATTTTATCTATTATATCGCATTTTAAGAGTAAAAACAACTAATTCTATTAGCAAATAATCTTATTTACTTGCTAAAATTGAGGCTAAATACACTTAATTCAAGAAATTTTATTATTATTCGATGTTATTTTTGCAGTGAGCAAATATATTTAAATACAGAGTTTAACATTTTAATAAATGTTATTATTTACCTTAGAAATTACAGTTTTTAGAGAACCCAGTTTATTTCCTAACGGAACAAATGATCAAGACATTTTGTTTTTAAATGCCTTAATATATTGATACAAAATAGAAACTCGTAGTTAACTGATAAAACTTAAAATCAGCAATAATGAGCATATCTGACCTTCTCCCAATATTATTTAAACTTAAGAGTATTTGGAGATAAAAATAAAATACGACGGCACGTTAAATAAGACTGAGTTTGGTATTAATTTGATAACATCCAGATGAAGAGCTGGATTTTAAAATGAAACCTTTGACTGCCTGGAGAGTTTATCGGCTCATTACTTTTTTATTTATTAAAACTGTAGTGATTCGTTTCATTTAGAGCAAAAACAGATTTACGTCTCAAAACTGAACCTCAGAATCTAACAATTATCTAACCACAGGCACAAAATTATTAAATGATTTCAGGATCCCAGAAACTGTGGAAGAGGATTAGGGCCACTGGAAAAAATAAATAAAAAGTTAACTGATTTTTAAATTTTATTTCAGTTTAACATGGGAAAAAAAACTTTAATCTCAGAATTCTGACTTTTTTCTCAATTCTGACTTTAATCTAAGAATTGTGGATCTTAATGTAGATGGGCACCATGAAGGCAGAGATGTGGAGCACTCAGCTTCACTGACAAAGTTGTTTGAGGTGGCCAGTGACACATTGGTGGAAAATTACGGAATTAGGCAACTTTTTACGTGCCCGAGGGGTCGCCTCATTAATGGAGGAGCAGAAGGTCATTAAAACGAGAGGTAGTCTCTAAAACAGACATGGCTATGGCTTGATGCTAACATGTTTGTTAGCTGTCAGAATTCTGACTTTTTTCCCATATCAAACCGAAGTAAAATTAAAAAATCAGTTAACTTTTTTTTTTTTTCCAGTGGCCCTAATCTTCTTCCGTACAGAAACTATCTCAGTTGCTAAAAATGAGGTTAAACACAGAAACGGCAATATTGTTTAAGGTTTACGGCATAGAAGTTAATAAATATAATCAATGGTAATTTTGGAAAAGAAATGCAGTTTGCAGCATTTTTAGCATTTTAGCCCAGTTTCCAAAAAAAGTTAAAAACAAAACAAAAAACAATCCACTGGACTTTGTTTCCAAGTTTGAAGACGTTTCTCTTCCATCCAGGAAGATTTTTCAATTCAAAATGTCAGAAATTGCGTTGAGTTCCAGGTTTTATCCAGCAGCCCAACAAAGCCTGGTTTTAGTTTAGAAAACATGCAAATAGAAGACCTCGTCTATTCAGCCAGGCCAACAATTCCCTCTAACGACCCCCCTTTCCTTTGGAACGGGGTCCACCCCATTCCAAAGGAAAGGGGGGGTCACTAGAGGGAATAGTTGGCCTGGCTGAATAGACGAGGTCTTCTGTTCCCCTATAAAGGGGTTGGGGCTGCGATGATAGCGGGAAGAAATCAACTATCGCTGCATCGTACGATTTTGAAAGCTGAAATCTGAGTCCCCCCCTCGGTCTAAGGTTACTTTTTCTTTCTTATCATAGATGGCTCCCTTCACGTCGCTCTCAAACAATGCAGCGATAGAGTTGATTCCTTCCTGCTATCATCGCAGCCCCAACCCCCTTTACATGAGAACAGAAGACCTTTAACGCCCCCCCTCTTTCAGAGACATAGACAGGTATGGGGCATTGCAGGCTAACAAAGAAGCCAAACGATCCCCATTCCAAAGGGGGGGACCCGTTCATCCGTTTCTATTTGCATGTTTTCTAAACTAAAACCAGGCTTTGTTGGGCTGCTGGATAAAACCTGGAACTAAACGCAATTTCTGACATTTTGAACTGAAAAATCTTCCTGGATGGAAGAGAAACATCTTCAAACTTGGAAACAAAGTCCAGATGATTGTTTTTTAACTTTTTTGGAATGACGATGACCTGGATGACTGAGAATCCTCACCAGCTTATTAGACAGGAACTATAACAGAGCAAAATATACTAATAATATTTTACAGATATGGATCTTTTAAACATGATGTAACTGTGTGTAGAAAAGATAACCTCTGACCTCGAGGTGTTAAAGACGGCTGTTTCTCCGCCTCCACCTGCTGTCGGCTCCCTGCAGGGATGTTGTTGTAGATGCGCTTGTAGTGATTGTACACCGCCACAGCCAAGACCTTCTTCGCATACGACTGGCCGACAACATACTTATCCAGATAGGCATAAATCTACAAGAAGATTTAAAAACGTGGCTTTAAAAAAAATAAATAAATGAAGGATTTCCAGAGTCGGATTAGCATGTTTCCTTTCTAACCTTCTTGGGAGGAGGAGGAGGTTTCTGTGCAAACGCCAGCTTCACTGCCTCGGCGGCCGATTCCGGCTCTTTGTTTAGTCCTTTTTTAGAGTCCGTTTCAGATAAGACCACGAAAAAGTGATGACACTTCTCGCATTTGACAAACCGTGTTGATGCTGCGCAGAAAACAAAGCTTTAGTTTGCAACAAACAACATCTATAAAACATGGTTCCTAAAGCATGGCAGGTTGCATACAATGAATTTACTTCTGTTTTACATTTTGATACCAAAATAAAGAGACATGTGCTTTATGCTATAGTAGATAGTTTTATTATTGGTAATAAACCTTAACCTAGAGCTAAAAAAACATGAAACTAAAACTCTAAATAGTTAAACCAGTTCATATAAACCAAAGCAGAGCAAAGTGAGGTGAAACGTGTGGAACTGAGGTTTTACTGACAGTCACTCATCTTGATCTAAAGAGGCTAAGTTAACGCCACAGTATCTTAAAGGAATAGTACACCCAAAACATGATTAGCCTTCATTTTCTACTCACCCCCATGCTGAACAACACTCTGGAGTACTTTTTTGATATCTCAAATGCATCTGGAGATCTGGGAGGCTTCTTGCTGTCTGCTGACATTCAAATAATGGAGGTCTATGGCGCCCGAGGCAGAAAGGTCCATAAAAGTCCACAAAAAACGTGTCAATATTCCTCCATACTGCTCGTTCAATGTATTCCAAGTGTCCTGAGTGGGTAGCGTCCATAATTTACTCGAAACAAAGACATTTAGAATGTTTTAGACTATAAACAGTAGTGTATAGGATTTCCTAAAAGCGCGTTCATGAGTCTACGGAAACCGCGGCAGACCAAACCAGATGAAAGTGCGCATTCAGCGTCTGCTCTTGATAATGCAAGCGTAGAAGAAGAAATGTGCTGTTTACCTGTGCAAAGAAAGAAACAACGAAAGAAAAATGTCTGAGGACTTCAGTGTTGAGGAAGAGCATGAGTTCTTTGCCGAGCTGAATGCGCACTTTCATCTGGTTTGGTCTGCCGCGGTTTCCGTAGGCTCGTGAACTCGCAGGCGCGCGCATTTGAGATATCAAAAAAGTACTCCAGAGTGTTGTTCAGCATGGGGGTGAGTAGAAAATGAAGGCTAATCATGTTTTGGGTGTACTATTCCTTTAAGAAAAAGTGTTCAAAATGCTCTTTTGATTGTCTGAGGTTTCAGTAATCGGGAGCTAATCAGCTCACTCGCTGCTGATGTTGCAAAACAAAAGCAGAAGAGGATGGTAAACAGACACAGAAAAAAATCCACACAACTCCTGGCTGTTTGCGATGCATATTTAAGTGCTGCGTTTGCACTTCTGTTTATCTAATCCAGGCCCAAGGTTTAGATCGCAGGAAAGAGTGAGAGCTGCTGGGAAAGACTCAATAACAGAAAACACTAGAGACGCATCACTGAGTGGAGAAATGGTGGCGAGCAGAGAGGTGCTGTTAGGTGAGAGGATCAAAATAAACCGAAATATTTATTTTCCTCACACCTTTCTGTATGTTAATAATAGCTAACGCTAATGATATGTTCACACCTAAAGCAGCAGAAGCAGCTAGTTTACATGCAAAGTAGAGGCTGACACGGGAGTGGATTCTCACTCCTGTCCCGTCCCACTCCCACAGAAAAAAATAGTGTCCCGTCCAGATCCCGGGCCAGAGTAGAAATCTAAATCCTGTCCCGTCCCACTCCTGGTGAAATTACTCCCACTCCCATCCCACTCCCATTCAGAATGACTCCCGCTCCTGCTCCACTCCCATTCTTGTTGTTTTTGAGCGCGGGTGTTGCTGTTAGCATAAACAAAACGTGTTGCACAATGCTTGCACACTGTTGCACTTTTATCAACAGCTTTCTTTCCGCCGTCATCGTAGGTCACTCTAAATGCAAAGTGGTCCCATACAGCAGACCTATAAAGTGCTGCTGGCGCGTCTTCCAGCTCCTGTTCTTTCCCACTCGCCATACCCACACAATTCTCCACAACAACTGATTTTCTTCTGCTACACCCGGCTACGCTGCTTCGCTTCTTCTTCTTCTTGTTTACTACTGGTGGTTGGCTTTGGTCGCAGTACCGCCACCTTCTGCTCTGGAGTGTAAACGCTTCACCTATGAGAAAAAGGAGCAGCGCATGAACCGAACGAAACACAAGTTCGAAGGCAAATCCTCCCTCTTCAAGTTGGCGATCCAACGACCAACCCGTCCGTGGAGGATCAGGAATCAGAAAGGTGGAATAACTCTTTTTTTCACTTTTACCCGATGTATTCCAGCATCCAGCTGCCATGCACGTGGGCATTGTCAGTTTCACTATAGCTCTGGTGAATTTCAATGGTGAAGTCCTCTGGAAATCTTCAATAATTGTTGTTGATTGCAGATGTGTCTAGTAGTTCCCATTGATTTAGCTTGTAAAGCGGGGAGAATGGCGCTAGGCTTACCGCACCGTGACGTCACTGCTGGAAGATGGCAGGAGGGAGGGGTTACTATATTTGGACAAAAATGGCCGCTCCCACACTCAGTGATCTGATTAACGCTAAATTCATTAAATCACTGCAAGCATATTAGCTTCAGGTATAAATAAAGATCCATTGATTATTCCTTGCTGCCAAACTTCTCCTTTAACCTGTAAATCCCTGCTTGCACATGTTTGCACTCCAGACACGTCTTTCCCAAATATGGGTCAACAATAATGAGATTTTCACATGGCTGAAATGTTTCAAATAAAGCCTTAGTTTGGCCAGATGGCTGGTGAAGCAGATCAGGTCTACTTACACACAAAGGTCTCTACATGTGTGCAGGGGTCTCCGCATTTGGGGCAGCGTAGCTGGCTTCCACCTTTGCCTGACCCACCGGAGCCTGACGTCCTCTTTCCATCGCCGACGCTTTTCTGTAGAAAAAAACGACAGATGAAATGAAAGAGCTCAGGTTGTTTCTATTACTAGATAACGGAGAGGAGGTTACCTTTTCACTGTCATTCCCGCCGTCCTTGGGTGTCCCGTCTTTAGCAGCGTAACAGACGGCGGTCTCTGAAAACGACCTCACACACACGCGGGGATGAAAGGTTTCCCGAGATCCCCGACGGCTCATGGAAAAAAGTTGAATCCGAGAACATGATAATCCTGAAAGAAATGATAAAAGATTACTTTCCTAAGCAGAAACGTCCAATTAGAAAATATTGTATTTAAACACCTAATAAAACTAAAAGAAAGGGACTATACTAACAAACAAAACATTGTCAATTTTGCACACAACCTTTTTTTTTTCAGTACATAAATGAGGCGTCTGTCAGAGAACATTTCCTACGAAGCCTGAGGCTATTTTCTAATTTCTTGAGGATGTCATGTACCTGCTTTAACACCTGTTATTTCTAGCTGTAGTCTACAGTTCACTCATGGCCAGGAGGGGATTTTTCATTAGGCAATACTAGGCAGGTGCCTAGGGCCCCAAGCTCCGGGGGCCCCATAAAACTCTGTTTACATGTATAGTTAATATAAACATTCCTTATTTGTGCACATTATTTTTTTTATAAAAATCCTTTGGTTAAAATGCATAAGAACGCTGATAATATTAAGTGTGTCTCAGCCCCCCCCCCTTCAGTGTCCACCATATTGGATCAGTCCATTTGCTGCACATGTTCAGAAAGGTCCAAACAGACAGCAGCAAACCATTTGAAAACAAACCATGCAAAGAGCAGTGTTGCCAACTTAGCGCTTTAGTCGCTATATTTAGCCACTTTTCAGACCCCTCTAGCACTTTGATTTCTAAAAAGCTCCTAGCGCCAAATCTAGAGACTTTTTTTCTGCTACTGGAGACTTTGGAGACAACATCTAAAAGCAGCGAACTCTGCTCTCCAGAGCAAGTAGATTGGTAACCCCGCCTCCTGCTCTCCTCTATCTTGTCTGCTGTCATGATTCATGCAGCTATTATTTCATCCAAATGAAAAATGGAGAACAGATAAGCAGATCATGGCTTGTCTACAGTGAAAAGAAGGACTGGGTTATTTACTTTGGCCTTTTTGGAAACACAGGAAGGAGCAATCAGCTAAGTGAGCTTAGTGCTTGGAAAAAATCTTTCATTCCTTTAGAGACAGCATGAAAAAGGCTTGTTTATACTCATGCAAATATGCCCCCGCCCCCTCCGCAGACACTCTGCTGCACCACCTCAAAGCTGTAGGTGATGACAGAGAGGAGGCCTCTGATTGGTCAGATCTACATCCGCTCTACTCTATGCGTATTTCCTGTTTGGTTCCTTATCGGCTTGTTTTTTTTTCCGACCGTCATTGTGGAAAACGACTGGTGAAGACGGAGCAGCTAGAAGAGCGAGGTGAGAACGCTGGGACCCTTTTTCCACCCGGATCCCCGCTCTTTTTGGCCCTCATGTTCCTCCATTGTCGCACAAACTTGCCCCCACTTCCTCACCGCCTCGGCCGTATCTAGACCCACAGCTAGTTCCTGATGGCCCTCTGGTGTTGTGGCGTGGAATAACACGGCGCAGACCACGCTTCAATGTTGGACATAAATCAAAAATATCTGCGACAAGTTCACTGCGACACACTGCTGGGGGACGATAACCAGGCCTTTAGTCAGCTGAGTACAAAACATAGAGAGGAAAACGACAAGACTATAAAACATGCTTTTAGCTCATAGAGCAGGAATTATAAAGATTATAAGATCATAAAAACATTAATAAATATTTTACACTTCAGATAAAAAAAAAAAAATTTTCGTCTGTCAATCTGCTCTATCCAGAACTCCTCAAGTGGAAAAGTTTTAGTTTCACCTGGTTTCATTTCTTAAAAAAATCTTCTTTAAGGAAACTTTGTTTATCCGATCATTAATCGAAAAAAAAAAATCGACATATTAATCGATTTGCAAAATAACAGTTAGTTGCGGCCCTAGCTTGATAACAAATGAAGTCAGAGGTCATGGATTAGCGGACCCAACCTGATTTAAAACATTTATAAATTACTGCATGTTGTCTGACGACAGTGTCTAAATTCACTTGCGCCTCTTCTCCTGTTAATACGGTAAAGCCCTGGGGAGCGTCCGGCTCCATGCTGCACGTGATCCAAATGAGCCAATGAGCTGTCAGTCTGGGTTGCTGCTGCTGCTACTTTTAGACACAGCAGGCAAACCTGTGGCAAGCCGGGCGATGGGAAAGAAGGAGAAGACGATGAGGAAAAGAGAGCAGAGAAAGTGTGGACTGCTGGAAGAACTGCGGTGAACTGGTGAAAGAAAAGTGAAATGGCGTGTTCAAAGATGACCCTGCACATTTAGAGGATGTTTGGCTCAACCTTGCTGCTGTGAAGCAGGATTCTCCACCATGAACAGAATCAAAAATAAATCTGGATCCAGGCTCAGAATGAGCACCTTGATATGTGCTTGAGAATGGCTTAGTCTCCATTCAAACCCAGGTTTAAAGCCTTGCAGGGCAGCCTGATTACCATTATATCTACCATTATATTGGTTAACATTTGCATGTTTCCAAGCAATACAAGGCCTTGTCCATATAAGACAAACTCACTGCGGATCCAGACATTTGAATTGAGAAAGCTTCCTGGAGAGGTGGAGAAACGTCTTCAAATCTTGAAAAGTCCAGTGGATATTTTTTACGGAATGACTATGACCTGGATGACTGAGAACCTTCATCAGCACATTATATTGAGGATATAACATAGATTTCTGTGTTGTTCTAAGTATTATCATCTGACTTAAAGTTTAACTAAACCAACACATAGGCTCATAAATAAATTAGCATTTTTTTCTATTTATATTTATCAGTTTGATCTAAAAACGTACCAGAGTTCAGGACTACAAAAAAGCTGTGATGTAACATCCTTGGCCTATCTTTAGCGTCCCAACCCTACAACCCACTTTTACAGCTGCTGTTGACATTAGTGACACGACTCTCATAACGAAATGTTATGTAGGTTAAATGGAGCAAAGTTTAAGGCAGCTTCAGCCGGCAGAATGTGGATTTTCTCTTTCTTACCTCTGTGAGCAGTGTTTAGGAACAGCCTGGCAGCTGAAGTACATGGACAGGACATGTCTTCTTCCGTGTCAAACCCTGGGGGGGGGAGGGGAGATCCATGTTACACAAAGCAAGAAGGAGAAAGAAGCCGCACAGGTTAACAGCAGGAGTTTGATTACCGCAGCACCAGAGATCTGAGTCAGATTTCACAATAAACTCGTATATGAAGAACAAACTGCAGCGAAAATGTTAAATAAATGTAATGTGATATTCTGAAGAGCTACAAAGAGTCAAATATAAGCCATTTATCCACTCTGCATGACAAATTATCAGTTCTTGTTATGAATATTGCTTTATGCTCATTTTATACTCAATAAAACACAGTTTGGTGTAAAATAAGTGCATTTATGAAAACAGACAAAGAGCATTTTAATCACAATTTCAAAACCTTTACACTGAGAACAAGTGAAATATTTATTATGTACAAAGGCCAAAGTTGGACAGAAATACCCCTATTTAATGATTATAAAACTATTTTATAAAAAAGACAGCATGTATTTTGTGATTTTAATGCTTATTTGGATTTAATAAAACTTTAAACAGACATCTGTTTTAAAAACTACACTACCTAAATAGATTAAACCTGGAAATAATCTTGAAAATAAAAGGTTATATAACAAAGGAACCAGACATCGTAAATCATCACATATTCAACATATATTTTTATGTAGGAAAAAGAAATAAATCGAGGGTTTTCATTTACTTAGGATCTACAATTTAGTCCAACTTGAATGAATTTTAGTAAAACGTTTCTCTAATTTAAAAACTATTTCTTACAGCATCCAAGATGTCAATAAATTAATTTAATCCCAGTCAACCAGTGAAGGTGGCGTGGCGTTTAAATTGCATCCTATCTTATCCTTTCTTATTTAGAGGCATTTAAACTGCATGCCTGTAGGTTTCGAGCATAACTAAATTAAGCCCAGGTTTAAACAATCTTGGTGTTTTAAATGTTTAAACTGAACCTCATCCAGTGTGAAGATGAGACGAAAAAAAACAAAACAAAAAAAACGATTCAACTGTAATTTTCATAAAACTTGTTTAACACGTCACAAATTAAATTCATTCCTTCGTCACATTTCATTTAATTTCTCACCATTTATTTCGTTAGTTGACTATGCACAATAACACAGTCGTACAATAATAGTAACTTGGTATTGAACAGATTGAAAATTAGAAATACAGTTGATTGTATATAATGTGATCTTTATTTGACTTTATTTTGTTCTTATATCTTAATTGGCACTGTTTAAATGGGAAAGGGTCATTTTACGGTATGGGATGCAGAGCATGTGACCAGAGCGCAGCACAATTCCCGCTCAGGAGGATGTTCGTTGATTCGCTCCGCCGTTCAAAGTTGCTGCAGGACGCTCCAATCAAAATCCGCTCCGCGCTCACCTTAATTTTCCTGCTGCTCCGGCGAAATCTCTCCATGCTTGCTCACATTTTCAGGAGAAGGCCTTTTCTGACATTTTTCCTGTAATGATGCCGGGGCCCTTGGACACACGGCGTTTGATTAAATGATGTGACCGATACATATATATTGCAGTGTTTAACTGGCTGTTAAATTATCACACTGTTTCCCAGCTTTGAACGTAACACCTCGCTAGATTCATGTTTCCCCTCGTTTCCTATTTAATTATTGTCACCAAAAAAAAAAAAAATCACACAAATCAAATAAATGTTATTTTCCAAATTTCATAATCCAACATTTTTAATTGATGTTGTGAGCGCATTGGTGCTAACTTTAATCGAAAACAGCTCTTTGCTCCACCATTTTTCTTCCTGGGTGGGATGTAATTTTACCAATTTTATAGGGATGCACGATATTGGGATTTTGGCCGATATCCGATATGTCGATATTTTAAAACTCATGTAGCCGATAACCGATATCGATACCGATGTTAAAGCTGGACAAAAATAAGTAGTCGTTGAAAATAGCAGTTTTGTTATCCATTTCTGACACTTTGAAAAATAATATACTCAAATATATTTTCATATGCTGATATCAAATAGATTTTTAAAAACGCAGTATCGATGTATTTTACTTTCAAAATCTCGTGAAATTTCATCGTTCTGTTACAAACTCTCGTGATATTTTGCAAATTCTTGTGAGATTTTGTTAGTAAAATAGATCGATACCGCGTCAATATATCAACATATAAAAATATGGCAACATTTCGTGAATTTTCGGGGGATTTCGTAGCATAACGATGACATATAGCAATATTTCATTAGTAAAAGAGATTGATATGGTGTTTTTAAATGGCAATATATCAGCATATGAAGATATTGGGATATTTTAATGTATCAATATTTTTTCCCTCGTCTTTAGAAGTTTTTAAGTCTGTAAAAAAGAAGTTTTTGAGGAAGAAGAAGAAGTAGTATTTATTTATTTTTTTTTTTTAGACTTTAGAAACTCAAAAGCTGATCAAATATCGGGTTAAATATCGGTGGGGTGGCCGATGTCCGATATTCAGTTTTAAGGCCGATACCGATAGGGGGCCGATTATATTGTGCATCCCTACAATTTTATTTATTTTACTGTGTGTTCTTATACTTTATTTCATTTTGCCCTTTTTTACTTACACTCTATTTTTTCCTCTGTTCTGTAAATGCAAGAACATAGTTTCCCAGATGAAATTAATAAAGTAATCCTGATTGTTTAATAAGACAAATTTAAGGGCTGTTCAAAGGGAGTTTTTCCACTCTACTGTCGCTACAAGCATGCAAAACTGAAAAACTGAAATTTCAATTCATATGGTGGCATCTGGCTGTTTTTTTAAGGGTTACTTTTATATTTTAAGTAGTTTTTGAAGCCCATACCTTTTCACTTTTACTTGACTAAAGAGGTCAAGTTGATACTTCAGCTTTTACCAGAGTGTTTTTAAACTGTAACAAATGTCTGCTGGAGGTTTCTTCCTGTTAAAAGGGAGTTTTTCCTCTCCACTGTCGCTACAAGCATGCTTAGTGTGAGGGATTGTATCCCAGCCAATGAGTCGATGCAATCAGCTGGTTTTCCTTAGATAGAAAACTTTGAATCAATCTGACTGGATGATCTGGTTGAACTGTAAAGTGCCCTGAGATGACATGATGTGAATTGGCGCTATAGAAAAAACAACTGAATTAAAGGCACACTATGCAACATTTTTCAGTTAATTAATGTGTTCCATAACGTTTTGGATGATTAAATGAGTCATTTCAGGTTAAACAAAGGTATTCTCGGCCGCCCTGGTGGTCTGTGGGGGAAATACCGCACTTGCAATTGCAGGAGCACCGACCAGCACCCACAGGCTCAGAAGTCTTGCGAGAGTCGGTCTTGATTTACGGCGAGAACTGCTACACGCCCCCAGTTAAAAGCATGCTCGTTGCTAGCACAGTGGCGATCTTTGTGCAGTGTTGCTTTTACACCGGACGCAGCAAAATCGCGTCTGCTGCTTCATTTTTACTGCTTGTACCAGTTAGTTCTGACGCGCGGCTGAAGCAGCTTTGCTGCTCTGGCTGCGCGGTGCAAATTCATTCAGATTATCATCCTGCCTTACAATATTTTTTCTGTCGGAGCCGCTCAGACCCCACATACCAGCGGTGCGCCGACAGTGGGAATCCCTTCATCAGCAGCCTCTGGCCGGGTCGCCTCCTCGCAGTTCACCGCGGCAGCTGGTAGGTGTTTTTCATCTAAATAATCCAAACTGCAGGCAGCAGGATATTAAAAGCGAACATATTCTGCCGGCAGATTTCTGCATTTTAAGTTAATTTAGGCGTCAATAAACTGTTTAAGAGGAGTGATCATAGCGCTCTGATCATCAGCGCTGTGTCTGTCCCCCTGCCAGCTCCCAGATCAGCTTCTCTGATTGGTTGACGCGGCGCGTCGAGCAGCAAAAATTCAATTTTTCCATCTCGAGCAGCAGCGCGTTTGTGGCGCGTCACGCGCGTCAGATGCTTAGTCATTCGTTGCGTTCGCCTGTCTGCTAAGCTCAAAACAACCGCGCCTGGCTTGACGGAGAACCCAGGAGAACAGCTGAGCATATTTACGACAGTGCACTTTTACTTTCGCCCTCTGGGGGGAGCCTCGCTGGAAAATCAACACCGGTTGTGTACCTTTAAATTAAGACAATCTGTAAATTTTTCAGACTTGATCCAGTTTGTGGTGAATCCCTCACAACAGTTTTATCTTTATCTAGTTAGAACCAAACCTGATAAGAGTGGAAAAGTTAGTGAGATTTAGAAAGTCAAATCTTAATGAAGTTTAATCATAACAATAAATCAGATAAGATGAATAAATGCGCTAAAATTTCAACAAATAACTGAAATCCACTAAAATGCATCACACCAAAATATTCAGCTGTACCAGCGTGTTTAACAGTAAGGTTAATAATACTTTATATTTCATTAATAGACACAGATTTGTATTTTATTGTAGATTCAGAGCACTGCAGTGTAATAATCCCGCATGACCAACGTCCAAAGTAAACAACATGAAGCAGTTTGTCAAAAAAAAAAAAAAAACAGCTGGATAAACAGCTGCAGAGCGAAAACTAAACTGGACGGTTATTAAAAAAGAAATTTAACCGTGAATGTTAACTTTAGCAAAGCAGGTCATAAACAGGCTCAATAAATTAAAACTTTGTCCATATAAACCTGTCTGTGTAAAGCCGCGGTGTAAAGCCGCGGTGTAATCTAACCTGAACAGAACAACAGCAGATGACAAATAAACAATGATTGGTCAGTTAGCCGCTGCAGCTAGGCCCCAGCCTGACACCGCCGCTGGACGGCAAATACCAGCCGCACAGCAAACCCGCAAACTGCACAGCTCATTTCAACAAGCTAATAAGCTACTGTAGCTAACTTATATCACAGTAGAACATGTATAACTAACTAACATGCAGGTTTTACTTACTGTCCTTGTTGAAACTCGTCGCGTTTTGACAGCCTCTTTTAGAAAAACAACAAATGTGGTTAATATCTAAGGCTGTCTATTTTCTTTCTATTAAGTCAATGTGTCATATTATCACAAAATTATATGAATTATGAAGAGTTAGGTTCCTCCAAGCCGTTATTTCCCAGGTGGGACACGAACCAAAGTGATGTAACGCCTGCTGCTACAAACTAGGTTACATCAAGCTAACCTGCTAGCCTCCCCTACAGGAACAACAGCTAGTCTGAAGGTTTATAGCAGTATGGATGGGACACATTAGCGTGGAGGCTCTGCCAGTTTCTACGTGCACATAATGCATCCGGATACGTTGAGATCTACCAAGCGCAGGACGACGAGAGAGGCGTTCAGGAACATCTCGGAATAGAAGCTTTTTTCTGGGGATTGTGAAACGAAGTTGCGTTTAAGTTGACGCGGAAAACGTAGCATCCGACGTAGTTATGTAAGGTATGGTGCATAACATTTTAAAATGGGGTTTAATGGTGATTAAAGGTATTACAACTTTTGTCTTTGTTCTTTATTATTTCTTCATCACTACTACTACACCAAGTCTTTTTAAATGCCTCGCAAAAGCAGTAATTTAACACCTTTTAAACATCTTAAGATATTGTTACAACCACAAACCTAAGCATACTTACTCAAGGATTTAATTCAATAAACCAATAGAAACAAATATAAAAATTAAGTAAAAAGAAAGGAAACTGAGTTTTACGCTCTTTTTCAAACAACATAGAAGCATTCCTGATCAGTCCAATATCTGCAAGTAAAATCTAGTGAAACAATCTCCTTTAAAAACCCTATTTCGTAAGCACAACTCACTTTTAAAATTCTTATGCGTAAAAAACTGTCAACATCTTGTATACTTTTTTTTCCACTTTGCAATTATTCAATATCTTGTGTTTGTCTGTCGCATAAAGTTGCAATAAAACGTATAAAGGTATGTGATTCTAATGTGGATAAATAGCTTAAAAGAGAAACAATTCTTTTGTAAGGTTACATAAGTAAGTCACCATAATGTTTGCTTTTGATTCTGTGAAAGAAGCTAAAGATTTTAGCAATGGAAATTTCCAGATTCTAATAACTTGAGCTCATCGCCATTAATAAATCTGGTGTTTCCTTTGCTCCTGCAGTTTTACAGTCCTTTTACATTTAAAGATAGATTTGTTGCCCTACAATCGGAGCGCCATTAAACACCAGACAGTAAAATACATTTCAACAGATTTGAACTTTTTAAATGTAATTGTCAGAATATTTAATCTGCTGATGAAGCTTCTTTGTTTAAATTCAACTTTATATAATTTTTTTTTTTATCTTCTTTGTTTTATTTTGAAGTTGTTTTTACAACCCTGTTATGATCCACTAACTTAAAATGCAAATATTTGTCATCCCTTCCCTGGTCTTCTAATTTTAATCAAAAGTGTAGTATACATAGTGTATATGTAGCTAATTCTTTTTATGCACAAAATAAAGAAGAGGAAAGTAGTTTGATTTCTCTATATATGTGGACTTTGCCTTTAGAGTAAAGTACTTTTTATTTTCACATACTGTAGCTTTAAAAATTTGGGTTTGTTTTCAGTGGCTGTCTTGGTATTTTATTTCAGTCATTGCTTACTTACGCTCCGAAGAAATTCAACCTCTCAGCTTGATGCCAGCAAGTTGTTGAGCAAGCGTAGAAATAGATCCACTGGAGGTTAGATTGAGGCTGGTTCGACGTGAGCGCAGACAAACAAGACGCTGAGCTGAAAATAAGAAGACATAAATTTTCCAGACTGCGTGATCACAGAGTCAAATTCTTTTTTTCTGGTAAACCTTGTTCTCAAAGTATTGATCAACCTGAATGACATTTCCTTTTTTCAGTGATAACTGCTCAGAGTTTTAACCTAAAACAAATCCTAAAAAAGCGTTCTGTCTGCTAAAGATGCATTAAAAGAAAATCAGGGTGGAAGGAAGTCTTCACAGAGTTAATATACATCATGTAGAATAAAAACATCGGAGATCTCAAAAGGTTTTGGTGAAATCATTGTCTGTTCCAGGCCGGCGTCGGTTAAAGGTGACTTTGTTTAAAGCCCCCTTAGAAAAGTTTTTTCAGACTTAATATCTAAACAGTTTAATCTTACACTGGAAAAAAACAGAATCTAGATAAGTCTTTTTTTTTTTTTTTTTTAAATAAGTGCATTTGTTCTTGGATTGAGGAGGTATAAGAGACATTTTGCCAATGGAACAAGACAATTTACACTTAAAACAAGAAATCACAATTGCATTGTCTTATTTCCAGTACATATTACCTTATTTTAAGAGTAAAAATACTAATTCCATTGGCAAGGTATCTAATTCACCTACTCAAATTATTGAATTTAAGAAATTTTTACATATTTCTAGATCGTTTTTCCAGTGTAATCCCGAGTTTTATATTCATTTGCTTCCAAATCACAATGATTTGGGGCTTTAAATGCTTTTCTTGTTGCTATCTTCTACTGTTTTTTTGTTTATATTGTAGATCTTCTCTAATCTAGATCAACAATCCTGTCCAGGTTTTGTTGACTTGAGGTCAAGTTTAGCCAGTGGTGGAAAGTAACCAATTAAATGTACTTGATCACTGCACTTAAGTACTCTTCTTAAGTATCTTTACTTTGCTTGAGTGTTTTTTGAGCGGGTATTTATAACCTTCAAGACACTACATCTCACTGTCAAATACTGAACTTTCTACTCCACTCAGTTTCCAGGAAGCTGTTAGTTCCTTGTTCCTTTTAGCTCAGCTTTTTAATCCTCTGTTGCTGTTTTTCATCCATCATGGCGGATAGCAGCCCTATGGACTGAATCTGGACGCTACTGATCTACAGATTTAATGACGTTCCACAGATGAGAGAAACTCAGAGCAGATATTATGAGTAGTTTATTAATTTATTAAGGCGGTAGTTGTTACCATGTGGTCAAGTTGATCAATAGGATGAGTCTCAAAGCAGAGTTATAGCTTCTTTGTGGTCATAGATTAAACCATAAACCTCTATTCTATAGAGAAAGTTTAAGGAGAATCCATACTCTCCTGCTTTATTTCTGGTTTGTTTTTAAATTAGAAATAATGATCCAAATATCTGTCCTTTTTTTGTGGCCTTTTTATGGTGAAGTTCTTTCCAGGTGCTGTAGAATCTGAATCAGGTGGTTCTACGCATCAATACATCAGGTGGTTTCTGATGTAACAGGTTCTTTAAAATTACTCTGAAAATTATACAGAAATATACTGATATTAGAAAATTTAATGTGCATTTTTCTAATACTTTAGAACTTTTGAATATTTAATTATTTTCAAAAATGAGTACATCAGTATTTGAATTTGAGTAGATGTTTCACCAAGTAACTTTTACATGAGTAAGATTTGACTGAGTTTCAGTACTTTTCCTTAAGTACTACTGTTGAGTACTTTGTCCACCTCCGTCATCATTTCATTCACTTTCTGTAATACAGGACTTCTTTTTTTTGACAGCAATAGTCAAAAAAATCTCATTATGAGATAAGGAGCACAGGTTAGATTCAAACCCAAGTCGGCTGCATCAAGTACAAAGGCCTCCATTCAGAGTTTATGTGCGCTAACCACTGCGCCACCAAATGACACCTGTAATGCATGACTTCTAATAGCATCATATCACACCCTAGTCTGTATTTCATTTCATTTGATTTTTTTTTGTAAGTGTCTCTTGACTGAAATATCAGCTGCTCTGCTGCTGCCATCAACACCTTTGTTTATAGATGCTGGAGCTTGGCCTGTTTTCCAGTGTAGTCCTGTTTCTCTGACTGTGACTAACTGGATGTGCTCTCTTCATCCTCTGACATGGGAGCTGGCTTGGAGCTCGTCTGCCTGGCTGTGTGTTTCCTGGACGGGGCCGCCTGTGGAGCTGGTTGACAGTTGCCTTTTGTATCTATGCTTCTTTTTCTATGTCTGCTTCTGTCTCCTTGAACCCCAGTGGGCCTCAGCAGATGGCCGCTCACACTGAGCCTGGTTCTGCTGGAGGTTTCTTCCTGTTCAAAGGGAGTTTTTCCTCTCCACTGTCGCTACAAGCATGCTTAGTGTGAGGGATTGCTGAAGAGTCAATGAGTCGATGCAATCAACTGGTTTTCCTTAGATAGAAAAATTTGAATCAATCTGACTGGATGATCTGGTGAACTGGAAAGAGCCTTCAGGTTACATTAGTTGTGAATTGGCGCTATAGAAATAAACTGAATTAAATTGAATTAAGTGATTCTGGTGTACTGACATTTTCCAGTTAATTATTCAATCAAAGGTTTCTTCATTGTTCATTAAGGTCAGATGTTTGGAGAAAGTGCTAGAAAGTGCTGACCTATTTTGTAGGTTTGGAACAATTTTACCCCTGAAACCTTTTAAACATTTCTGGTCTGTGTTCCCTGACTTATGAATGCTAACTCACACTTACCTTTCCACAAATCATGCTTTCTTGTCTTTGTTATTATAAGAATGACAAATAAAAATATGAGGCCTTAAATCATGTTATAAAGCAGAAAAACTTCCAACTTTTCAGTGGTCAATAAGTATTGCACAATTAAGTAAAAAAAAAAAAAAAGAAACGATAATGTGAGAATCTTTTTATTTTCTCCAATTCATTGGTTTAAAGAAAATAACTTTAAGGCTTTTTGTAGTATAAACCTCTTTCCTCCTTTCTTGTTCTGATCCATTTCAGTTTTTATTTGGCATAATTCTCTTATTATAAGTCTGGTTAATATAATCCAAACACATTTTAAAGGAAAAGTCCGGTCAGCAAGGAATAATAAATGGATCATTATTTATAACTAAAAAGAATACATTTGCAGTGATTTAATTTAGTGTTAATCAGTAAAAAAACAAAAAAAAAAAATTTCACTGAGTCTGGGAGCGGCCATTTTTGCCCAAATATAGTAGCCCCTCCCTCCTGCCATCTTCCAGCAGTGACGTCACGGTGCGGTAAGCCTAGCGCCATTCTCCCCGCTTTACAAGCTAAATCAATGGGAACTACTAGACACATCTGCAATCAACAACAATTATTGAAGATTTCCAGAGGACTTCACCATTGAAATTCACCAGAGCTATAGTGAAACTGACAATGCCCACGTGCATGGCAGCTGGATGCTGGAATACATCGGGTAAAAGTGAAAAAAAGAGTTATTCCACCTTGAAGAATGTTTTCAATATGAGTTGGATAATAGCGTGTTGTGACAAACACCAGATACAGCACTGGGACTTGATCAACAGCCGATACCGCACCGTGACGTCACAAACCAGTAGGTGGCAGTAGTGTTCTTTGACAAACATGGATGCCTCCAGTAAAGCACATTAACATGAAAATTACTCTGAATTAAAAACACTGATCATTTATTTAACAGGATGGAATAATTTAATATGTAAAGTACTTTCAGAAGTTTGAATTCCGAATATGAGCGACTTTTCCTTTAAGAACCATTTCAACAAGCTGAGAATTAAACTGTGGTCGTCTCTTTCAGTCCAGTGAATCTGGCCATGCGGTGTCATCCAAGCTGACACCAATAAAACACTCAATGTTCATAGAGTCACACATTTACAGCAACAGAAAGGAGGATAAACAAAAAATAAATACAAAAGTATAGAATTTCTCTTTAAACTGCTTTAAAAAAAATTCTTTTTAGGTTTTTTTTAATCTAATCCTGCATGTTCTCACACTGCTGCTGTCCCATATGTACAGCAGTCTTTTATTGGGATAATAAGACAGCATAGCTAAGACATCTTTTCCTGTGCCTAAATCCAAACTTGCATCCACAGCAGTCTGTGTCATCAAATCAAAGGCATACGTCACACGTTTGTCTTTGTTATCAGTAAAGTACAGCACCCCACACACGATGAAGGCATTTCCAGCCTTAGCTGAGGGGTAGGCGGTTATAATTATGGACTGCAGGGAGAAAGTGTCTGGGTCCAGCTTTGCAACCATTATTTCGTCAGTATTCGAGGCGAAGATAACCCACAGACCATTTTCATCCACTGCGAACTTGAAATAAGTCTTTGAGTTGTGGAAGAGATACCTCAGTTGGTTATATCTGCTGTCTGGTATTATCAGGGTGGTTGTTTCCCTTGTTTTCAAGGTAAACCTATCAAATAAAAACATTTGATTAGATGTTTTAGGGGAAAACAGGCAAGATACAGTAAGACATTTACAAAAATAGTTATGATTCTTTAAGCTAAAGTGCTAAACTAAAGAGATAAACTAAAGTAATTGTCATGATCTGGCCTTTTTGCTCTCCCTTAATTAGTCATTCCTTTCACCTGTCATTTTCCCTCCCTGCCTCAATTATAATTTATTCCTCTCACCTGTTTCCTTTGGTTTATAAATAAGTTTAGCCTGAGCATTCAGGGCCAGATCATTACTTGTCTTTCTGTTAGTCTGTCTGTTATTTTTATTTCATGGTTCATGTCCTGGATCCTAGCAGCCAGTGGAAAGAGGTTTTTGTGTTTGTCTCGTCTCCTGATTGTCCACTGTCCCTCCCCCGCTGAGTCCTCCAGGTTTTTGGCTCTATATGTGGGGAGGTTCAGTTTTTATCCAGTAAGCCTGGCTCCAGGGAGGACACCAGTTTAAAGGTCCTGCATCAAGTTCTGATTCCATGTCCTGTCTCGGCTACCCTCTGTCTGCTCCTGTGCGTGACCACCTGGTCACGCTTTCGGACCCTGTCAGACTCTGAACCCTCCTGAGAGCCTGTGGATGCCTGGAAGTCTCGATCCTGCCACCTGTTCTGTTCCTGCCTGATCTGGATCCTGTTCCTGTCTGTTCTGGATCCCTGACCAGGATGGGCTTCCAGCATGTCCTCTGGGACTGCAGCACTTGGGGACATTCTTGGACTGGACTGTTAAACCAGGTAAGTGGTCAACTCAGATATTCATCGTCTGTCAGATGATCGTGTGTTTCTCCTGCAGAGTGTCAGTGATTGGGCGGTGCCCCGCTCCCCATCCTGCAGTATCCGCGAGCCACAGCTCCACTTTTGTTTTATTATTTAAACGTTTTGAACTTTCCTACTGACTGTCTCTCCTTGAATACTGGGTCCATCTGTCCCCGGTTCATGACAGTATTAAACTAAAGGGGAAAATGGGTATTGACTATAGGTATGCTGGTCTGATGGGGTATGCTGGTCTGACAGAACACCGGAGGGCCCTGTAAGAGGCCCAGCTGACACCAGCTGATATTTATCTATGTTTATAGAAATGGCCAAAACACAGTCACATGGTCTTTCATCCACATGCCTTTCAAATGGGGCTTTAAAATTTCTAAAACATGTTTCAAAATAATTTTTTCACAAACACTTTTTTTTTATAGCTGTATAAACAAATAAAATGAGATTTAAAATTCCACCAGGTATTAATTTTTAGCCCCGCCCCCAATGGCCGCCATAATTGCAAACGAGAGGCTCAGACCTTTCCAAGGACGGGGTCGGAGGTAATTGTGCGACCATTTAAGGAAATCTTAAATCTTAGGAGCAAAGGCTTTGCAGAAGGTCTCCAATAATGGAAATTAGCATATCTGTCTGACCAGGTTCCCATTTATGGGTAGAAAATATGCATTCTTGCATAATATGGCCATTTTCGGCATTGTACCAAAATCCCATTTCCTCCTAGCACACTGCCCACTAAAACCTTTGTTGAACAAACATGCTTCAACTTATTCAGTCCCAATTTGCTTGACTTATAGTCAAGATGTGGATCTATAAAGTCTGAGGTTTCAGCCAGAGTTTCAAATGGGCCTTCATGGTGTTTTGCAGTGTTTATTTTAGAACAAAATTTTGGCGAGGCTAAATATTTTTCATTTTTCCTTTGTTTAATCACCTATAAATCAGACATGGTGACATTTAAAATAGTGGTTCCACCTAAAAATGATTCCTCAATGCCTTTCTGTTATACAGATCTGTGGTGGTTCTAGACCAAATGTACCAGGGGGCAAGGAGGGGGCCAGCGTGTTTTCATGGGGGCACAGAAAAGCATGAAATAAAAAACAGGCCAAGGGATTCAAATAAATTAAGATAGCTCCATGAAGTGAAATTTCTATTCAATTGGGTTTCATTAAAATTCTAAATGTGTTAATAGGTCAATATACATTCAGAATTTAGGGATTTTACTTTTTTTTTAACTTTAAGTTGAAATTACAGTTTTCTATAAAATCTGAATTAGAATTTAAGAAAAACTGTTAAAATTAGCTGTAAAAAGTAGAATATTTTTTTTTGACATTTGTTTT
Organism: Cyprinodon diabolis; assembly: GCA_030533445.1. Classification (NCBI taxonomy): domain Eukaryota; kingdom Metazoa; phylum Chordata; class Actinopteri; order Cyprinodontiformes; family Cyprinodontidae; genus Cyprinodon; species Cyprinodon diabolis. Next base: position 47,867,224 of record CM060063.1, on the reverse strand, counting down.
GGGAAAAAAAGATTTACAGATGAAAACTGGGATCCTATCTCAATACCACTTATGCTATCTTTTTAAACAGTTAATAAAACAGAATTTGTAAAGAAAAAAATAAAATAGATCCAAAGGATCTATGAGTAACCATGTCTGTTTCAGCGCATATCATCATTAGAATTTCTTTGAGTATTATGTCTTCAGTACAGGGGCCATAACAGGGGCCAGGACTTGATCTACAGGGGCCCTGGCCCTCGTTGGCCCCTGTCTAGAACCGCCCATGATACAGATACAAACTATTGTATTTCCAATTTATAGTTTGGGAGCTGAACTTGCTTTAATTCACATATTTCATTTCAAGTAGAATTTTCTCCTAAGACCCCCTTTAATGGGGTTAAATGGTAACAACAAAAAAGAGGAAAGTGTTTAAAATGAAAACACTTACTTTAAAAGCTTGTTTGTTCCTCCTTTGTGGAAGAAGAATGAGCCGTTATAAACGACGTGGCCACAGCCTTGGAAGAACGTGCTGCGATCTAGGATTGTGCGACTGATCTCCAGAGGCACTGAAATGTTTCCAAACTCCCTCAGAATATTACCTGGTGAAGGAGAAGTTTCTCTTTTAATTCATGAAATTTCCTCTTTAGAGTGAAGAAAATGTCAAACTGTGAATAAATAACCTGAAAAATGTGTTGTCACCCAGATCCGATCGCCAGTCTGTGAAGCATCCAACATCACTGCTCCGTACGTGCTGTGCATTTTGGTGGACTTATCTGAACACTTGATGGCTTTAATGTTGCATTCTAAATGAAAAAAAAGGTAGAAAATTGAAAAACAAAATAAAAAAAAATATATATGATTCTGATTGAATCATTTATTTGGGTCGATTTTTATACAGGTATTTCTGTGTAATATTTTATATATTTTTTTATGTTCACTGCATGTGTCTGAGTGTGTAAGTCAGAGTTTCAAGAACAAAACCTTCACACTGATGTTACAGAGGTCTCAAAAACTCATGCACCAAATATGATACACATGGTTTTAAAGGGTTAAAGTTTATTTTTGTGCAAAACTAAAGAGATCAACGTGTATTGACTATGGATATTCTGTCTGACCGGGTATGCTCATCTGACAGAACATTCCCACTCCCTTAAAGTTTTCTTTTAGCTATTCAACATTAAATAAAAAATGTGACTACGACTTTAAGGCAGGTTTAATTACCATCATTAAAGCTGTTTCTTAAAAAAATAAATAAATGAGCTCTTCCAAAGCATTTTTCAAAACAGCCAATAAAACAGAACATTAAATCTTAATGTCAGTAGAGGACAGACTCTCACCACGTTTCATTGGTTGGTCTACAAGATGTCCACTGCTGTTTGAAGCTTTCCTCCTCTGACTGTTGTCAAAAGAAGGTGAAGCTGGAAAATAAAACAATTAAAATGCTTTCTATGTGCTGCTGTTACTGTGCTCCCTTGGAAACAAAGAAACCGAATTTGAAGGAGTTCATGTTTTCATTCACTGTAAAAAGTTTTTCAGGGTTTTGGAAGAGATACAAGCCCACAGCACCACAACTCCTCCATCCTACTTAAAGGAATAGTACACCCAAAACATGATTAGCCTTCATTTTCTACTCACCCCCATGCTGAACAACACTCTGGAGTACTTTTTTGATATCTCAAATGCATCTGGAGATCTGGGAGGCTTCTTGCTGTCTGCTGACATTCAAATAATGGAGGTCTATGGCGCCCGAGGCAGAAAGGTCCATAAAAGTCCACAAAAAACGTGTCAATATTCCTCCATACTGCTCGTCCAATGTATTCCAAGTGTCCTGAGTGGGTAGCTTCCATAATTTACTCGAAACGAAGTCATTTAGAATGTTCTTAGAGCATAAACAGTAGTGTATAGGATTTCCTAAAAGCGCGCGCCTGCGAGTTCACGAGCCTACGGAAACCGCGGCAGACCAAACCAGATGAAAGTGCGCATTCAGCTCGGCAAAGAACTCATGCTCTTCCTCAACACTAAAGTCCTCAGACATTTTTCTTTCGTTGTTTCTTTCTTCGCACAGGTAAACAGCAAAGTTCTTCTTCTACGCTTGCATTATCAAGAGCAGACGCTGAATGCGCACTTTCATCTGGTTTGGTCTGCCGCGGTTTCCTTAGGCTCGTGAACGCGCTTTTAGGAAATCCTATACACTACTGTTTATGCTCTAAAAACATTCTAAATGACTTTGTTTCGAGTAAATTATGGACGCTACCCACTCAGGACACTTGGAATACATTGGACGAGCAGTATGGAGGAATATTGACACGTTTTTTGTGGACTTTTATGGACCTTTCTGCCTCGGGCGCCATAGACCTCCATTATTTGAATGTCAGCAGACAGCAAGAAGCCTCCCAGATCTCCAGATGCATTTGAGATATCAAAAAAGTACTCCAGAGTGTTGTTCAGCATGGGGGTGAGTAGAAAATGAAGGCTAATCATGTTTTGGGTGTACTATTCCTTTAACAATGGGGGATGAAATTCTTTCTCGTAGTTTTATGCCATTAGAAAGCATAAAACCCACATCTTTTCATTTCTCATGTAGATAGATTTAACTTGGTTACCCATGATGTCCCATTTTTAAATCTCTTATAAAAACCCTTCAGCACCTCTTTTCAGGGTGTTTCAAACTTTTTTAATATTGCTGCATGCATATATGCTGCTATAGGCTTAGACTGCTGGAGGACATAGGGACCCCTTTTTCATCATTCTGCTTCATTCTATCTCTATTCTCCCACTCTGCAGAATCTGTTAGTTCAATCTCTAACGTTCTGCTCTCTCTGCTTTTTCTCATAGTAGCTTCATCTGGTCTGTTCCTGTTTGGCTGTGACTCCATCTTGGAGAGAAATATCAGCTGTGCTGCTGCCATCAACACCTTTGTTTCTAGATGTTGGAGCTTGGCCTGTTTTCCAGTGTAGTCCTGTTTCTCTGACTGTGACTAACTGGATGTGCTCTCTTCATCCTCTGACATGGGAGCTGGCCCGGAGCTCGTCTGCCTGGCTGTGTGTTTCCTGGACGGGGCCGCCTGTGGAGCTGGTTGACAGTTGCCTTTTGTATCTATGCTTCTTTTTCTATGCCTGCTTCTGTCTCCTTGAACCCCAGTGGGCCTCAGCAGATGGCCGCTCACACTGAGCCTGGTTCTGCTGGAGGTTTCTTCCTGTTCAAAGGGAGTTTTTCCTCTCCACTGTCACTACAAGCATGCTTAGTGTGAGGGATTGCTGAAGAGTCAATGAGTCGATGCAATCAGCTGGTTTTCCTTAGATAGAAAACTTTGAATCAATCTGACTGGATGATCTGGTGAACTGGAAAGTGACCTGAGATGACATGGTGTGAATTGGAGCTATAGAAATAAACTGAATTGAATCTAATATAAACACCTTTTAAACGTAGTAATTTTTCCTGTAGGTGTTTCCTGGCTCGTGAAGGTAAACACACTCTAACCTTATAAGAACGGTATTATTTTTTTTGTCCTTCTTAATTGTGAAGCATGACTAATAGAGATCTGAGCCTCTGTATTATGCTGTTTTTTCAGCACCAAAGACTTAAGCAAATATTTATTTTTTTGAGAGTAATTTTCCCCTGAATTTATACATTTAAAAAAATTAAAGGTTGTTTCTTTTTTTAAAGTCATACATTGTAGTATTGCTGCAGTATAATTCGGCTTTTAACGATCTTAACGTTACCTGGTTCCTTGTTTCTCTGTGGATGATTCTTAGAGTCATTCAAATTCAAAGCTTCCTTGAAGTTAACAGCAGGAACTGTTGAATCTAAAGAAATCAAAGTTAAAAACTCAACATATTGCTGTAGATAAGGTTCAATGGTGCATCTCATATCTAAAACGATGCTTTTACCACTTTCTGAAGGGGTTTTCTCCATGATTGTGTTAATAAAGTTATTGCTGCTTTGGCTGTTTTCAGTTGGCACTGTAGAGAAATTAAAAATGCAGATAAATCCTTTTTATTCAAAATACTGAAAACAAAGGGTGCCGTGTTCTTTTCATAATGAAAGCCTTTACCTGGATATGGATTCATTGGCAGAGTTGTTGTGTTTTCATCATCCAAGTCATTCAGCACCGCAGTCTTCTCATCTTCATAAAAAATAATACATTTTGAAGTACGGGGCACCATTTGTAAATTAAGCAGTCAAAAATCAGCAGCAATATTTAGTTTGCGTTTGTTAAGAGAAAAATAAGGGGGTTATTTTTTTTTAAGTCTAAGCTAAATATTTAGTTTAAAAATTAAATATTTAGATTTTTTTAAATAAATATTTAGCTTCAAACTAAATATTTTGTTTGGTAGATAAATATTTAGTTCATTAAATAGATATTAGATAGATAGGTCCAACTAAATATTTAGTTTGCAAATTAATTGAATTTTTTGAATGAATATTTATTTTGTTAGATAAATATTTAGGTCCAAACTAAACTAATTATTTAGTTCATTAAATTGATTTTTAGGTCCAACTAAATATTTAGTTTGCAAATTAAATATTTAGCTCAGAACTAAATGTCATGGTCCTGGTCTGATTGTTCCTGTTTTCCTTAGTTATCCATTTGTTGTCCTCTGCTGCCCTCTTGTGTCCTCCCTTGCTCTGTTTCTCTGTCCTGCCAAGCACCTGTTGCCAATTTCCTCGTCAGCTCTCTCTCTGTCTCTGTCCCCTTTAAAAGCCCTCCCTGTTCAGTTGCTGGATCCTCGTCAAACATCCTGTCTAACTTCTGTCTGTGTACCTCGTCTCTCCCTGGCTCCTAGTTTGGATTTACCACTGATGTCTCCTTGGTTCAGGTTCGTTTGCTGTTTTCTTTTGGACTCTGATTCCTGCTCCTGGATCTGTGAACTTTAATAAAACCACTTTAATTCACCTCTGCCTACTGGTCTCTGCGTTTGGGTCCTCCATACAAACACCGATTCATGACACTAAATATTTATTTTAAAAGGTAAGATTTGTATAAATGAATGACAGTGAAAAATTGACTTGGAAAAAAAATAACATTTAATAATATTTTATAATATTATTCTCTTAAAATGCTAAATAACCATAAATATTTCTCCTAATTTCTGACTGCTTATCTTTACAAATGGCGCCCCATATTGAAGTCATTTGGCAGCCAGAGGTATCTTTCTGATTTTTTTCCTTTATAAGGAAAAGCTTTATCTATCAGAATTGTTTATTTATTTTTTTATTTCCTTTCCTGATTCTATTTTTTTATTTGAAGGATTGTAAAACTCATAAATATTTAGAGCGGCTCTGGTTTCATTAGCTGAATGCCCTGCTGGTGTTTCTGTGAAAGAAAGAAGTGATTTAAACAGAGTAGATAGAATGAATAATTCCCTTTATTAGATCAAACTGAACTGAATTATTTAGAAATAATTGGATTATTAAAACCAAATATTTTTCTAAATGATTTATGTGATTAGCTCTAAGATCTACTAATGACAAAATAGGACTAATGAAGATCATAAAATGTTTTTACCATTTTTGAAGCCTGTTTCAGCAATAATACTGTCATTGAAGGCATCATCTGCACCTATACAATAATGACATGTTAAACATTGAATTTAAGATTTTAATGCAAGTTAAACCAAGATTTAAACCTTTTGATAATGTCGTCGGTCCGTCTGTAACACAGAGAGCATTTGAATCATTTCCAGTCACCTTTTCTTCAACTTTATCACTTTGCTCTGGATCTAAAAACATAATCAAAAGAAAGAAGTTTGCCAAAAACATTTCCTCTAAAACTGGACTAAACCACAGATAAAAATATTTCTGAGTCTTGGTATTTTACCAGGTTTAATTTTTTCCCCTGGATAATCATAAGACTGAGAAACATTGAAAGCATCTCTGTCAATAATTGCTGAATCTTCTGTTGGTTGTTCTGCAAGAAAAGACGGATAATATATGACGACATGCTGGAAAATCTGACAGATATAAAGAAAAATGTTCTCCAGGGGTCATCAGAGGTCAACCTCTCCTGTGGCCCTGCTCACATTTGCACAAATAAATCAATTAGGTGTCAATCAACCGTGCTACGTTTGTGCAGCTAAAAAGTTCGTTTGCGCCGCTATAATTTTATCCAGGTTAAAATTAAATTATTCATATTCATCGGTTATTAACTTATAATTTATATGAAATTCACAGTTTAAGCAGGAACAGATGTTCACTGACCTATTTAAAATTTGGATTTAAAATATATATATATTTTAAATATATTTTACATCAGTACTTTTAGCATCCACTTTGCTGCCATTAGACATAAGATTTTAGCCTCTTTAAAAATAATTCAGTCACACCAAAAGTTGATTCTTCAGAGTTTGCTCACCTATTACTGGGTTTATCCATCCCTCTGTAACATCTACAGCCTCTGAATTATTCAAAGTCAATGTTGTATTTAGGTTATTCTGATAATCAGAAGCATTAAAATCATCTCTAGTGATATTAGCTGAATCTCTCATTGGTAGTTCTGTAACAAAAAACAACATAAAAACAGAGTTTAGTTTAGAGTGCATTATCCAGGTGTATCACAGCAAATTAATTAAAAATATAACAGAAATGTTTCATGATAATGCAGAAATAATATATTTAATTAATTCAGCTAAAGATGTTCAACTTTTATTCATTTCAAGTGTCTTCTTCTATTAATCTGTTGAATGTAAATTACAGCCAATTAAATCCCAAAACTCAGTTTATCTAAAAAAGAAAATATCATTAACAACAAAAAACATTCTCAACAAGAGAATATGATGTTATGACCTCATTATTGTCCACGCAAACATTAGAAGGACTGTAGACTTCAAAGTTGTCAAGCTGACAGTAATTCACACTCTCAAAAAGAAGAATTATTTAGGGATAGAAAAAGCATACGATGTTGGTTGTCTCAAAGGAAAATTGAGACGTAGGAAATTATGATTGTGTAAAAGATGCACAGGGAAAGATGAGAACTGCAGCCTTTAGGGGCTGTGAAGCAAAAGTTTGGTAGAACTTCAGAAAGATGGAAATAGAGCTGAATTCAGACCCACAGCTACGGGAAGCTGTTTGTAAAATGAAGCTGTCAAAAATTAGGAGCAATATTATGGTTATTTAGCGGCTTTTAAGAGGAAAAATAAGGAGGTTATTTTTTTCCAAGTCATTTTTTTCTGTAGTTCATTAATTTATAAAAAATAAAAAGATAACCTCCTTATTTTTCTCTTAAAACGCGCTAAATAACAATAAATATTTCTCCTAATTTTTGAATTCTGACTTTTTTCCAATACTAAACTGAAATAAAATGTAAAAATCTGTTAACTTTTTTTTTTCCCACTGGCCCTAGTCCTCTTCCGTATTTATCTATCAGTATTGTTTGTTTTTTTTGTTTTTTGTTTTTATTTCCTTTCCTGATTCTATTTTTTTATTTGAAGGATTGTAAAACTCATAAATATTTAGAGCGGCTCTGGCGTCATTAGCTGAATGCCCTGCTGGTGTTTCTGTGAAAGAAAGATGTGATTTAACCAGAGTAGATACACTGCAAAAAATGTAAATCTAAATAAGTAATTTTTTCTTAAAATAAGTTTTTTTTTTCTTGAATTGAGGAGGTAAGTGAGACACTTTGCCAATGGAACAAGAAAATTTACATTTAAAAAAAGAAAAAATAACTGCATTGTCTTATTTTAAGTGCATATTATCCAATTATCTTGTTCTAAGAGTAAAAATACTCATTCCATTGGCAAACGATCCTATTTACCTGCTCAAATTAAGAGTAAAATCCCTTACTTTAAGAATTTTTGTACTTATTTCTAAATCGTTTTTGCAGTGTAGAATTAATAATTCCCTTTATTAGAGCAAACTGAACTGAATTATTTAGAAATAATTGGATTATTAAAAACAAATGTTTTTCTAAATGATTTATGTGATTAGCTCTAAGATCTACTAATGACAAAATAGGACTAATGAAGATCATAACAAAATGTTTTCACCATTTTTGAAGCCTGTTTCAGCAATAATACTGTCTTTGAAGGCATCATCTGCACCTATAAAATAATGACATGTTAAACATTGAATTTAAGATTTTAATGCAAGTTAAACCAAGATTTAAACCTTTTGATAATGTTGTCGGTCCGTCTGTAACACAGAGAGCATTTGAATCATTTCCAGTCACCTTTTCTTCAACTTTATCACTTTGCTCTGGATCTAAAAACATAATCAAAAGAAAGAAGTTTGCCAAAAACATTTCCTCTAAAACTGGACTAAACCACAGATAAAAATATTTCTGAGTCTTGGTATTTTACCAGGTTTAATTTTTTCCCCTGGATAATCATAAGACTGAGAAACATTGAAAGCATCTCTGTCAATAATTGCTGAATCTTCTGTTGGTTGTTCTGCAAGAAAAGACGGATAATATATGACGACATGCTGGAAAATCTGACAGATATAAAGAAAAATGTTCTCCAGGGGTCATCAGAGGTCAATCTCTCCTGTGGCCCTGCTCACATTTGCACAAATAAATCAATTAGGTGTCAATCAACCGTGCTACGTTTGTGCAGCAAAAAATTTTGTTTGCGCCGCTATAATTTTATCCAGGTTAAAATTAAATTATTCATATTCATCGGTTATTAACTTATAATTTATATGAAATTCACAGTTTCAGCAGGAACAGATGTTCGCTGACCTTTGATGACCTCTACAAACTATTATTAATATCATTAAAATAATAGCAATACAAAAATGTTATATATTTTAAAATATGAATTTTAAAATATATATATTTTAAATATATATATATTTTACATCAGCGCTTTTAGCATCCGCTTTGCTGCCGTTAGACATCAGATTTTAGCCTCTTTAAAAATAATTCAGTCACACCAAAAGTTGATTCTTCAGAGTTTGCTCACCTATTACTGGGTTTATCCATCCCTCTGTAACATCTACAGCCTCTGAATGATTCAAAGTCAATGTTGTATTTAGGTTATTCTGATAATCAGAAGCATTAAAATCATCTCTAGTGATATTAGCTGAATCTCTCATTGGTAGTTCTGTAACAAAAAACAACATAAAAACAGAGTTTAGTTTAGAGTGCATTATCCAGGTGTATCACAGCAAATGAATTAAAATATAGTTTGGAGCTAAATATTTATTTAACAAACCAAATATTTAATTTGCAAACTAAATATTTATCTAAAAAAGTAAGATTTTTATAAAAAATGACGAAAGAATGACTTGGAAAAAATAACACTAAATAACCAGAAATATTGCTCCTAATTTTTTACTGCTTAACTTTAGAAATAGCAGCCCATACAAAGCTAACAAGTGAGATAAAAACCACCAATAAAACGACATGGAGACTGTTTACACCTCAGCAGAGTCACAGGCTGGTAGCCTCCATGCTACGATAAACTGATGCAGTCATCAGTGGTAAAGGAGTCTTTTTAAGTATTAATTTCATATTCATACACTGGAAAAACAATCTAAAAATATATTTAAAAAATTTCAAATTAAGTGTATTTACCCTTAATGAGAGACGATTTGCCAATGGAATGAGTATTTTTAGTCTTAAAATAAGATATGTAGATAAAATGCACTTGAAATAAGACAATGGAATTGTTTTCTTATTTTAAATGTAAATTATGTTGGTCCATTGGCAAAATGTCAATTTTACCTCCTTACTCCAAGAACAAATGAAATTATTTTAAGAAAAAATTACTTATCTAGATGTTGATTTTTCCCTGTGTACATCATCTAGATATCTGTGTTTGTCTAAACCACAATTAAATTTAGTAGGAGTTTCCATATACTATTGTGCACCTTGTTTCACAAATATTTTACCGCTCTTAAAGCTTGTTTCAGTGTTAAATCTGCTGTCATTGAATGCATCACCGTTTTGTTTTGTACCAAGCGCAGCGATAATATAAAAACATCCTGTTAGGTATCAAATCTCAGCACAAAAAGTAGAAGTTTGAAAGTTTACTGACCTCCTGATGGGTTTATCCACCCCTCTGTGACGTTTAGAGCCTCTGAGTCATTCAAAGTCCCAACGTGGTCTCCTTGATAAAACAACTCTGGTTCATGTCATAGAGAGATTTTTAATGTAAATAAATGCAACATATGTCAACCTCCAGTTTTTAGATAAAAAAATGTCATTAATCCATGAAGAGAAAAAAATGTAGAAATTACCAGGATCTGTTTGAAATGTGTCTGTAGTGATATTATCTGAAGGTAGAGTTGGTGATTCTAGAAGAAATGAAATGAAGAAGGGATTCAGTTTATAGACCAAATGATAAAGCTTATTTCTAATAACAAACTCTATCTACAATTTATAGCATTTAAAGATCATATTAACCTCATTAGTCAATGATTGAAACACGTTAAACACAAAGCAGAACTTCTTTATTTAATGTTTCTGGTAGGGATGCACGATATAATCGGCCCCCTATCGGTATCGGCCTTAAAACTGAATATCGGACATCGGCCACCCCACCGATATTTAACCCGATATTTGATCAGCTTCTGAGTTTCTAAAGTCTAAAAAAAGAAATAAAATAAATACTACTTCTTCTTCTTCCTCAAAAACGTCTTTTTTACAGACTTAAAAACTTCTAAAGACGAGGGAAAAAATATTGATACATTAAAATATCCCAATATCTTCATGTGCTGATATATTGCCATTTAAAAACACCATATCAATCTCTTTTACTGATGAAATATTGCTATATGTCATCGTTATGCTACGAAATCCCCCGAAAATTCACAAAATGTTGCCATATTTTTATATGTTGATATATTGACGCGGTATCGATCTATTTTGCTAACAAAATCTCTCAAGAATTTGCAAAATATCACGAGAGTTTGTAACAGAACGATGAAATTTCACGAGATTTTGAAAGTAAAATAGATCGATACCGCGTTTTTAAAAATCAGTTTGATATCAGCATATGAAAATATATTCGAGTATATTATCTTTCAAAGTGTCAGAAATGGATAACAAAACTGCTATTTTCAATGACTACTTATTTTTGTCCAGCTTTAACATCGGTATCGATATCGGTTATCGGCTACATGAGTTTTAAAATATCGGCATATCGGATATCGGCCAAAATCCCAATATCCTGCATCCCTAATTTCTGGTCCTGTCCCCTATTTGATCATATTTTAATTTCATGGATAAAACATTACAAAACAAATATTGTTTTTGCAAATGATTCTTTAGAGCAGAACTGTAACACAATACCTCTTTTTTCCGCCATGATGCCTGTTTCTCCTTCGAAGCCCGTTCCAGTGATGACTCTGCTGCCATTAGAGGTGTTCATCTTTGCACCGACTTCACCTATCGTAGAAAGAAATGTTGCACACTGAACTGAAGCTGATGCTATAGCCAGGGGGGGGATTTACCATTAGGCAAAACTCGGCAGTTGCCCCCAGGAACTTGGGGCCCCATAAAACTCTGTTTACATCTATGGTTAATTCAACTATTCCTTATTTGTGCACATTAATTATGTTTTCGATAAGAATCGTTTCCCTAAAATGCCAACTTTTAGTGACTTTTCAGACCAAATGTTCAAACGGTTCTGGACGTCCTTAGGTCCCGGTATAAACAGTGGGGCGATCGTACCTTTGTGATTACTGCATCTAAACTGTGGAACACCTGCCTCTCGGTCTGCAGTTTCTCACTGATTTGAATATATTTGACTGTATGATCTGGTTGAAATGTTAAGTGCCTTGAGATGACATGTGTTGTGAATTTGGTGCTATATAAATAAACTGAATTGAACTGATCTGCATCTTTTTAAATCCAGATTAATGACTAATTTTTTTAATCGGCTTCTAATACTTAGGACACATTGTTTTATTAGATTAGATTAGATTAGATGAGCTTTATTGATCTCACAGCGGAGAAATTCACTGGTCACATATTGGCATAGAAGTTGCAGAAGGTGCAAATGGATGAAAAAGGTGCATTAAGAATAAGCAATATATATACAGTATATCAAGATAAATAGGATTAAGGTGCCAGTGTACATGTATTGCACACAATGAAAAACAAAATAAAAATAAGAAATAAAAACAATAAGGAATAAAAATATGTACAATCCGGATGGCTTATATACAGGTGTAGAAATATTGCACATTCAGCATATTGCAAAGATGCTTATGATTTTAGTTGGGTTTTTTTTTTGCAATGTTTTTATCTTTCTGTGAAGCACTTTGGTCTTCCTAGTGTTGTTTTAAAGTCCTATATAAACAAACTTTGATGGGATTTCAGACCCCTCTAGCACTTTGATTTCTAAAAAGCTCCTAGCGCCAAATCTAGAGACTTTTTTCTGCTACTGGAGACTTTGGAGACAACATCTAAAAGCAGCGAACTCTGCTCTCCAGAGCGAGTAGATTGGTAACCCCGCCTCCTGCTCTCCTCTATCTTGTCTGCTGTCATGATTCATGCAGCTATTATTTCATCCAAATGAAAAATGGAGAACAGATAAGCAGATCATGGCTTGTCTACAGTGAAAAGAAGGACTGGGTTATTTACTTTGGCCTTTTTGGAAACACAGGAAGGAGCAATCAGCTAAGTGAGCTTAGTGCTTGGAAAAAATCTTTCATTCCTTTAGAGACAGCATGAAAAGTCAGCTGAGTACAAAACATAGAGAGGAAAACAAGAAGAAAAGGGACAAGAAGAGAGGGACACAACCTAGAACAGATAATGGATGTCTATTCTATTAACATTTCTCTATCTGGAGAATGGGGCTCTTTTATAACTTCTAAATTTAGAGGGCCCCCTGCCTGTCTTTGCCTAGGGCCCCACATTTCCTAAAACCGCCCCTGGCTATAGCATTAAAAAATGTCAACATTTGGGAAGTCTTACCGGCCATTTTATCAACGCCCTGCGTAACATTTCCAGTGTCCCAGTCTTCGGTTGGAGGATGGGTTTCATTTTTATAAAACAGCTGTGATTCTGTTGAAAAAAGGGCGTTAAACATTATTTTCTTAATTTTCACTTTTTCTATACAGATCTATTACTGTTACTTCTACAATAGATCTCTATGGTTGGATTACCAGGTTGCAGTTTATTGTAAAAATGTTCCTGCAGGTTTGTGCTGTTCAGGTTTTGAGTGGCGTTCTCAGTCAGACAGGATGTTCCTGCAGAGAGACATTAATGAATATCTGTAAATGGATTTTTACACAAACCATTCAGCACAACGAAATAAAAAGTCATTAGAAATACTCAAATAAAGGCATGCCATTTTCAAAGCTTGGATGAAGTTTCTCAAAGTCGGTAGCATTCAAGGCATCTCTGTCATCGGTTTTGTCTCTCAGCGTTGGTGACACTAGAAATAGAGAGCAAAATGAAACAAAACCAAATTCATGGCAGGACTTTTTAGCCATTTTTAATTTATAGCAGAAAATAATTATAATTACCTAAGTCTTCAGATTTACCTGTTGTCAAAGGGATTTCTACGGTGGTTTCCATCCAGGGTGATATTAGTTCTGTGGGAAATAAAACCACTTGACATAAAACACGTTATTTCTAGGTCTAAATGAATAAGGTCCACGGCAGATTTAATTCTTTTGAAAAGAAAAAAAGCCTTCATCTGATCCAAAATGCTGCAGCCAGAGTTCTGATGAAAATGAAAAAGAGAGATCATATCTCTCCTATCCTGGCTTCTCTTCATTGGCTTCCTGTTAAATCCAGTATAGAATTTAAAATCCTCCTTCTCACATATAAAGCCTTAAATGGCCAAGCTCCATCTTATATCAGAGATCTGATTGTTCCTTATGTTCCTAACAGAGCACTTCGCTCTCAATCTGCAGGTTTACTAATGGTTCCTAGAATTTCTAAAAGTAGAATGGGAGGCAGATCTTTTAGTTATCAGGCTCCTCTCCTGTGGAACCAACTACCAGTTTTAGTCCGTGAGGCAGACACTCTGTCTACTTTTAAGGCTAGGCTTAAAACTTTCCTTTTTGATAAAGCTTCTAGTTAGAGTGGCTCAGGTTATCCTGATCTATCTCTATAGTTCTGCTGCTATAGGCTTAGACTTTTGGAGGACATAGGGACCCCTTTTTCATCATTCTGCTTCATTCTATCTCTATTCTCCCACTCTGTGCTCTCTTCATCCTCTGGCATGGGAGCTGGCTCGGAGCTCGTCTGCCTGGCTGTGTGTTTCCTGGACGGGGCCGCCTGTGGAGCTGGTTGACAGTTGCCTTTTGTATCTCTGCTTCTTTTTCTATGTCTGCTTCTGTCTCCTTGAACCCCAGTGGGCCTCAGCAGATGGCCGCTCACACTGAGCCTGGTTCTGCTGGAGGTTTCTTCCTGTTCAAAGGGAGTTTTTCCTCTCCACAGTCGCTACAAGCATGCTTAGTGTGAGGGATTGCTGAAGAGTCAATTAGTCGTTGCAACCAACTGGTTTTCCTTAAATAAAAAACTTTGAATCAATCTGACTGGGTGATCTGGAAAGTGCCTTGAGATGACATGTAAGGTGAATCGGAGCAATAGAAATCAACAGAATCTAAACTGAATTGAACTGTAATAAATTTTTCCATATCAGGGGGTTTTGATGCTCAGCACAAATACTGCAGGGATAAATCAGAGCTTGCAGGAAATAAAAAGTTCTGAGTATAATCAGACCTCCTTACCATCTGCTGCCGTACTATTAGTGACATTTGAGCTACTGGGAGGGGCTACACTCTTTCCACCAGACTCGACGGTATGAAACACTGAGGGATGAAATGAGACATAGTAATAATAAGTAAAAATATACAGCAGCTCTCAATAATGTACATACCCGAACTGTAATACCTGGAGTTTATGATATAAGAAGAATTATACCATAAGTAATCATTTCAAAATATTTCCTACAAATAAGGACATTTATCTGTACTATAGCTGCAACTTACAATTATTTTGCTAATGGATTAATCATCATTAATCCGATTAACTGTTACATCCCTAAGCTGTGCATTTTAACTAAAAAGGAGAGAATTTATAAAGCTGCTATCACAAATTTGCAAAAGTGGGCCCACAATTTAACTAAAGGTCAGAAAAACACCAAATCTGATTTAGCGTTTGATCCGGCAGAAAATCATGTCATAGAGGTTGTGGTGTTTAGCGTTCATTGAAAGTCAATGAGGATGATTTCCTGCAGGGGGCAGCTTGGTTCCGACTGAGATAAGAGCCCAGGTCTATTTTAGTCGGACTATGCAGCAATTCAGCAGCAATTTCATGGGTCTGACGCGGTTACAAAGTAAAACGCATCCGCTTTGGAGGAAAATACAAAATAAAATCCGTTAATCTCACGGGAAAAGAGTCAGTCTGGAGTCGCACATCACGTTTATAGTAAACAGGACAGACTGGAGCAAAAACAATGAAACATTAAAATAGAAAACTTTCCCCATGATAGGAGTTCTCTTTGTTGGACCACAATTTCAAAGGAACAAGTGGCCCTAAAACAACTGAATCTCACAGTGAAACACGGTGGTAGCAGAAGCATACTATGGGGTTACTTTTCCTCTCATTAAACACAGACTTTTGTCTGACAAATCTTTAAGGTGTCTGCTCTAAACTAAATAGGAAGGTGGATTTTAATTGGCGGCACATCGCAGCGCAGTAGTAGAGAGGAAAATGTAAGTTTTGGAATAATTGAGCCGAAAAGCAGAACTGATAGGATGTTTTTGGAGTGGAAGCCGAGGATTGGAAATCTACTCACAGTCTGACAGTTTAGTAGGAAAATATGAACACATTCAGAATGGATCTGCAGATCTATTCCTTGGTGTATTAGTTTAAGGACTTTCACACTTATATAACCAGGATATTGAACCAGTTTTGGTTTTCATAGTTTTTTTATGAAGTTCTCAGAGTAAATGCCTTATTTTTACTTAAAAAAAGTCCTAAAAATATTGCGATGGTCTCATTTACTTTAAAATCACAAAACGAATAGTTTTTTAACAGGTGTGGGACTTTGGGAGCGACTGTATAGAACATAATGGTCAGCTCTGGCTTGGCTCAAAACAACAGATTTATTACCTGCTGACGGTGTAATTGGTGTCTGTGTGACATTTACTGCGCTGCTATCATTCAGAGAAGCAGAGCTGGCCTCTGGAAGAAAGCAGACAGAAACCAGAAGAGCAGTTTGAATTTAAGGTTAGACATTTAAAGCATAGAGTTTATCAAACGAGTCTATTGTCCTTTTGTCAGCGTTTACAAACCAGGTTTTGTGCGCTGAGATTGTGCAGGTCCAGACGGTTTCCGAGCGTCGCTGGTTTCATTGCCTGGTTGTGCTTTTTTTTGGTCTGAGTGTGGAAGAAAAAAAATTATATTTACATTAACGTTACTTAGGCCAATTTTATTGCAGCTCCTAAATCAACATTGTCTAAGCTGCAAATGTTTTGTCTGCTCTAACAGCTTTTGATGTTTTTTTTTTCAAATGGACAGAAAATTATAAATATTTCATAAATAACCCTTTTTTTTTTAAAGGAGCGAGTTTTACAGATTATATGGACACTGCAATGTAACAAGAAAGGAAAACCAGGAAAAAGGAGAAAGGTGAAAAGATGAAAGAAAGAGGAGATATAAGGGAGATAATGATAAAACATCTTCAGTCAGCTTCATCACCTGCAAAGAGATGGAAAAAGAACAGAACAACCAACAGATATAGTATAAGAGATACAATAAAGTAACACTTTGATACTATCGCTGAAATATAAGTGGTATTATTTAATATGACATGTATACTGTGGTAGCTGGAGATAAGAATATTGGCTTTCTGTATGGAAGGGAATCTCTTAGTACCTGGAACCAAGAACCTGAAGTTGTTTGTGAGAGTGCACTGTGCATGTAAAGTTTATCCAAAGGAAAAATGTTCAATAGTGGTTGTGAAGAGCCGAATAGATGCCCCCCCAGAGCTCTGAGGCAAGCGCGGGGGGACCCAATGCCACAGATGCTAAAAGGGACCCCAAGAGCAAAGGCGCCCAGGAGGGGCCAACCCAGGAAATCCGACCCCCCACCAAGGGAGGAGGAGAGGCGGCCCACCGCAACGCCGGACCCCCCATGAGCCGCCGGGATTAGCGTCCAGGATGAGCCCGTGGGCTCTGCCGGCAGCCAGTGGAACCGGCCATGGGCCCTGGGGACCCGAAGCCATCTCAAATTAATGACTTTTTCAATTCATTGTGTGTTTCCTGGACGGGGCCGCCTGTGGAGCTGGTTGACAGTTGCCTTTTGTATCTATGCTTCTTTTTCTATGCCTGCTTCTGTCTCCTCGAACCCCAGTGGGCCTCAGCAGATGGCCGCTCACACTGAGCCTGGTTCTGCTGGAGGTTCCTTCCTGTTCAAAGGGAGTTTTTCCTCTCCACTGTCGCTACAAGCATGCTTAGTGTGAGGGATTGCTGAAGAGTCAATGAGTCGATGCAATCAGCTGGTTTTCCTTAGATAGAAAACTTTGAATCAATCTGACTGGATGATCTGGTGAACTGGAAAGTGACCTGAGATGACATGATGTGAATTGGAGCTATAGAAATACACTGAATTGAATTAAATAATGTGTATAATTTAGTGCTTATATCTGCAAAGAAGTGAAACTTATTTAATCCAATTCCTTCACCTTCCTACAATTTATAATAACAGCAATATTCACGGTTTTAACTAAAGAGTCCATCCTGCTTCAAAAGTCCAGAAACAGCTTGATTCAGTTTACAAAGGTGTTTAGTTATGTATTTTCATAAAATGTAGGAAATATTTAAATGTTTAAAGTATAATTACGGTTGAAAACCTTTGGATTTTCATCACATTTCATTTTTTTTTTGTTTTTTTTTTGTTAAACACTTTCCTTTACACTTAACTGCTAAAAGCAATTACTAAATAAAATTTGATTTCTACATACTGACATTAATGCAGCTAAAAATATTTCTCTATCAGAATTAATCCAAACTAACCCATCCAGTGTTTTTCCAAGAAAGTGTCTCTTAATTAGTGCTGAATTCTGAGTTCTTTATCTCAGGTGTTTTTCATGGAAAGAAGAACTAAATGAAACTGCTGTAAATAATGTTTTTACCCTTTGGAAACCTTTTCCGTTCATCTGGTTTCTTCTTTCTTTCTTCAGTTGGACAACAGGTGGGACATGGAGGACCAGGAAGACCTTTATATAAACAAATAATAGGAATTAGGGAAAGTAAAATGAGATTTAGATTTTATTATTTGTTTATTTTTTTTAATTGTATGTCATGCATTTGTCAAAAGAAAACAACACATTAAAACCTGTGCAGGTAACAACTGAAAACATGAATGACAAAAAGCAGAAAGAAGTAAAACTATCTTTAACTCTTTTAAAGATATGTATAAAGGATTTTTTTAACCAATTTTGTGCAATTTCACTGATTCCTGTCATATCTATCTGCTTTAGACAAAAAAAGACAAAATTGATTCTTTGTTGTCTAATGCTACGTTCAGACTGCACGCGCTAGAGGCGGCAGAAGCAGCAGGTTTACATGCAAAGTAGAGGCTGACACGGGAGTGGATTTTCACTCCTGTCCCGTCCCACTCCCACAGAAAAAAATAGTGTCCCGTCCAGATCCCGGGCCAGAGTAGAAATCTAAATCCTGTCCCGTCCCACTCCTGGTGAAATTACTCTCACTCCCATCCCGCTCCCATTCAGAGTTTTTTTGACTCACATTATAGTGTAGGCTTCAAGGAAAAAGACTACAAAATGGCGGCGCCAGTACTGAATTTTTTTTTCTTTCTATTTTATTTTATTTTTTGGCATCAATCCTAGTTTTTTTTAGTTATATTGGTTTGCTCCCGCTCCCATCTGCTCCTGTTAATGTTTAATCCTGTACCGTCCCAATCACGTGATCGTTACTAATACTGACTCCCCATGGGAATCCTGTTACCCGTGGGATACCCGAAAAAATGTCAGTCTCTAATGCAAAGTCAATGGTTGACGCACATCATGGCGCAGCAAAAGTTCCTGCAGCTCCTCATGAGCTCCTAAGTATCTGACGCGCGGGACGCAAAAGCTGCAGCTGCTGTAGTTTGAAAAATTGAACTTTTGCTGCTCGACGCACCACATCAACCAATCAGAAGCTGATCTGGGAGCTGGCAGGGAGACAGACTGGGGGGGATTTACCATTAGGCTTCAATAAGCATCTCCCTGAAATGAGTTTTTGGAACTTGGGATGTCTGTGACATGTGGTACACTTTCACCAATGGTTCCATTCAAGGTGAGCAGTCACTATTTTCCGTGTGTGTTTTGTGATCATATACTACTGAGAATTGCATATTTGTATCTTCTTGGCCAAATTATGTAACTGTCGCTGTATCCTGAACCTTTATCAGGTGTTGTACTTCATATGGGGCTGGTGTTCCTGCCATAAGATCTGTTGGTTTAGAGAGTAAATATTTTTATAGATTGGTTTCCAGGTTGGTTTAGATTAATTAACTTCGTTGCTTTTGTTTAACCAACTTATCTATGTTTGATGTAAACATTTTTTGAAGGTTAAAAGATTCTAATGCTACAAAAAAAAGCAGAAGATATATGTAGCTTCTATTAATTGTAGCGTTTAAATATGTGTCTTTGTTCAACTCCAACAACATCATTAGATTGTGGAACTTACTGACATTTGCTACCGTTAATAACAGGAAAGATTATAATAATCAAAAACTGCCGTAACCAAAGACTAAGCCTTAAGAAAACAGGATGAACCAGAGTTAATTGGTTCTCCCTCTGAGTCACATAAAACATGACTGAACATGACAACTTTCTTTTGAAGTTCAATACAAAAGAGTTTATCCTGGATGAAGAAGAAAGCACGAGGCTTTTCTACTTTATGTTGAAGTTAAATAATTCACGTTAATCAGCTGTAGAAATCACAGACACCTCAGTGCAGTAAACACGTCTGCAGCGGCTGCAGACTAAATGTCCTGCAGGCAGTGAGTGTTATGACCGTGTTGTGCAATCCCAGCCAAACAATGACAGACTGTTTAAAACATGGAAACAGCTTCTGTGTCTGGATTTCTTCATCTGTTTTGGGCTACTGTTAAAGACTCTGGACATTTCTGATTGGCTGAGACACTGAAAAGGCTCCTGACCTCTGCGTCCTCGTCTTCCCTCTGGGCCTGGTGCACCTGGTGGTCCTGGGGAGCCAGGCCTACCACGCACACCTGATACACAAAAAAACTTTTTTATGCAGGAGCAACAAACCATAAAAAGTTATACAGCAAACTGAAGCGTGGCTCCGGTACCTGGGGGACCAGGTGGACCTGAAAAAGACGAGAAATATTATTTCTGTTAGACTTTAACATTAAAGAAACCACAAACGAATAAGACGAGATAAACAGAAAATATTCGTACCTATCAAACAAACTCCTGTGGAGCTGTTGCAAAGATCAAGGTAGGCTTTGACCTGAAAAAAAAACATACACAGACCTGGTTATAAGAATCCTAAGTTATACTTTGATTAATAATTAAAATAATAAATTAATTGAACTTCACTGATCTCACAGTGGAGAAATTAATTCTCTGCTTTTAACCCACTTGGGGAGCAGTGGGCTGCCGTTGTGCGGCGCCCGGGCAGCAGTGTGGGTTAAGGGTCTGGCTCAGGGACCCAGAATGGTCCTTCTCTGAGCACAAGCACACTGCTCTACCCCACTAGGCAGGAGGTAACCAAATAAAAATCAGCGGGGTCCAAATAAAGAAAATCATCAACCAGTAAAGGTCCGGAGACATTTTAAATTATAATCTGTTACTTTAAACAGAATTCAACACTGAAATAAAATGAGTTTTTTTCTGCATCAATGTTATACAGTGAATTTTTAAATAAAAAAATCGGGGAAAAAAGGAAATTTTTGCATTCATAAAATGTAAAGAAGTTTTTGAAGTAGAGAACAACGATCATTTAGTTTGGTATAAAGACAATTTCCTGATTCCCATATCTTCTCAAACCCCTGAACTGAGCGTTTGTTATTTTCTTTCTTTTTTCTGTCTTAATGTTGGCAGTGGGCTTTAGGCTGCCCTGCAAGGCTTTAAACCTGGGTTTAACCGGAGACTAAGCCATTCTCAAGCACATATCAAGGTGCTCATTTTGAGCCTGGATCCAGATTTATTGTTGATTCGGTTCATGGTGGAGAATCCTGCTTCACAGCAGCAGGTTGAGCCAAACATCCTCTAAATGTGCAGGGTCATCTTTGAGCACGCCATTTCACTTTTCTTTCACCAGTTCACCGCAGTTCTTCCAGCAGTCCACACTTTCTCTGCTCTCTTTTTCTCATTCTAAAAGTAGCAGCAGCAGCAACCCAGACTGACAGCTCATTGGCTCATCTGGATCACGTGCAGCCTGGAGCCGCCAGAGGGCTTTACCGTATTAACAGGAGAAGAGGTGCAAGTGAAGGTAGACACTGTCGTCGGACAACATGCGGTAATTTATAAATGTTTTAAATCAGGTTGGGTCCGGATTAGCCGGCAGGTGGGTCCAGATCTGTGACCTCTGACCTAGGCCAACACTTCCCATGGTAGGGGAATCATGCAATCTGCTATTATTCAAATATAACCTTCTTAGGCATAGTGCTTTGTAAAAAGGGAACAACACATTTTCTTGTACAGGTGTGCGTTTATCTATGAACAACTAGCATGTTAGCTTTCATTGGATTCTAATGATCCTCCATAGATCACCCCATAACGTCTCTCAGCTCTAAACTTTACACTCGACACAGGATATCTCAGAGGGGATGAATTGCCTCTCTAGAAACTGGACTCCACTGATCTGTAGTCCAGTGGCGGCATGCTTTACACCCCTGAATCTGATGCTTTGTGTTGAATACAGCTGCCTCCCGGCCTAGGAGAACGTTCCATGAAGCTCTTTACAAGCCGTTCTTGTTTTAATCAGGCACACTTTGTTTGTTTAATAAATGGTGGTGTTATGTGTTTTTTATTAGTAATCTTTAGTATATCTGGTAAAGCTGTTCTCTGTTTAGTCTTGGCACTTAATTAGACCTAATTAACGTAAACTGAGCATTTAATCTCAATGAAACAAGCACCGAATACCCGACCGTGTGATGAAGTGTTGAAGCCCATAGGCGTCTTTAAGGTTGTGCATAACCAGCCTTAACAGTGCCAGGCCTTACAGGCAGGGGGGGGGGGGGGGGGGGTTACCATTAGTCCATTTGCTGCACATGTTCAGAAAGGTCCAAACAGACAGCAGCAAACCATTTGAAAACAAACGATGCAAAGAGCAGCGTTGCCAACTTAGCGCTTTAGTCGCTATATTTAGCCACTTTTCAGACCCCTCTAGCACTTTGATTTCTAAAAAGCTCCTAGCGCCAAATCTAGAGACTTTTTTCTGCTACTGGAGACTTTGGAGACAACATCTAAAAGCAGCGAACTCTGCTCTCCAGAGCAAGTAGATTGGTAACCCCGCCTCCTGCTCTCCTCTATCTTGTCTGCTGTCATGATTCATGCAGCTATTATTTCATCCAAATGAAAAATGGAGAACAGATGAGCAGATCATGGCTTGTCTACAGTGAAAAGAAGGACTGGGTTATTTACTTTGGCCTTTTTGGAAACACAGGAAGGAGCAATCAGCTAAGTGAGCTTAGTGCTTGGAAAAAATCTTTCATTCCTTTAGAGACAGCATGAAAAGTCAGCTGAGAACAAAACATAGAGAGGAAAACAAGAAGAAAAGGGACAAGAAGAGAGGGACACAACCTAGAACAGATCATGGATGTCTATTCTATTAACATTTCTCTATCTGGATAATGGGGCTGTTTGATGGGTTTTCTTCTCCATTCAGAGGGCCCCCTGCCTGTCTTTGCCTAGGGCCCCATATTTCCTAAGTCCGCCCCTGCTTACAGGGTATGAGTTGAGAAGGAAACAGGTTCTGCTCCATCGCTCCATGTATTTATCAAGGGAAACATTATAACACAGACCCCTCCAAATAGATGTAACAGACTCATGCAGTTTCCAATCAGTTTGTATAATTCTAGTTGCTCTTCCAAGAGGAAAAATGAGGGAAGAAGGAAGGTTTTTATTTAGAAATAACAACAGAAATGTAAAAGTAAAATGAATGATAGATAAGTCCTATCATCTGTAAAAGAAGCAATGTGCAGACAGTGAGTTATCTTACAGGAAGCAGAGTGTGCGTCATCAGCATCAGCTTGTTCTGGTCCTTTCTCTGAGTCCATTGTCCCTCCTGGTTCCGTCTGGTGCGCCGGAGCTTTCTCACATCTCCAGCCTTTCCACTTTCCTCTGGCAGCAGTCCTGCTCCCAGCCTGCAGTACTGTGCCAGCTCCTGCATCTGGGAGTCCAGCCTGCCCAGCTCCTCTGCCAGCTCCTGCTGCTGAACCCAGAGGAAAACTAGACCTGCAGAGGCTAGAAGCAGCAGCAGCGCTACACACGTACCCACCAGCCAGGTTTTCCACTTGGGAAAAGTTTCTTTCCCGTCTTTCATGTCTGGTGTGCCGTTCCCTGCTTTTCAACTGCTGAGATATCTGAGCTGTGAAACTCAGAAGCACATATCTGAGAGGCAGCCAACATATGAGACGTCAGAGAGCAGCTCAGTCAGGCTACTGGAGAGGAATAAACATGTCAAAATGTGCCTGTGCGACTGTGGAGACACACAAGGTGTTGCGCAACCGGCATCTGGGAAACATTGCCGGATTTAAGTATAATAGACATATTTCATGAATGACATCCTGCTGACAGACTAGGTCTTCTCATCCTTCTAGTGCTTTTGCTTTCAAAATTATCCCCAGAAAAAAACAATCTAAATGCTTAAGAAGTGGAATAAATAAGTTTGAAACAAGGGACACACTGTTAGAGTCTAAAGCAGCTTTCTGAGAAGTCTTTGTAAATGAGACTGTGTAGAAGGACGTGTGGGAGTCCAAAAAGCCCTTTTCTTTCCAGTGCATTCTCAAATATTACATACAGTGCTGTGAAAAGGCTCACGCCTCCATGCAGATGTCAGATCATGCAACGAGCTGCAACACCAGAAAAAGATCATCTACTCAAAATAAATGCAAAATGAATGTGCAATTAGGAAAATGTTTCGGAGAAGAAAATATCTAAATCAAACAATCTCATGTTAGATCCCGTACCAACTATGACAGGCCATGTTTTAGGAGAGATGCTTCAGTTTCTGCTGATTCAAAAATCATAAAAGACTGTTTAGTAAGATTGATATAAAAAAGGAGCAATGTTTCCCCTGAGCTTCAAAAATCTGAAACAGATGTTAAACATAAATAATCTGCGTCTGAAAGGCTTTTTTAGAGACTTTAAGACTCTGCAGTCAGATCCACCATCTACAAAAGATGCTGCAAGAGGGCGTCCAGAACTCATCCACGAGGTAAAGTAAAAACTCAGAGCGACTTCTAAAGCTTTCTATCCGTCACTTTCCACAGTTGAAGAAAAAGTCCGATCATATTTAGAATTCAACTTTAAATATGAAATGATTCTAAACGTTCAATAAACGATCAGTGTTTTTAATTCAGGGTAATTTTCATGTGAATGTGTTTTACTGGAGGCATCCATGTTTGTCAAAGAACACTACTGCCACCTACTGGTTTGTGACGTCACGGTGCGGTATCAGCTGTTGATCAAGTCCCAGTGCTGTATCCAGTGATGGGAGAAACGGTTGAAAGTAATGGCGTTACTAATGCCGCTACCTTTTTTAGTAACGAGTAATCAAAATTATTACTCTTACTGTAACTATAACGCAGTTACAAATGCCGACACCCCGTTACTGCACGTTCCTCAGGTCACACAATAAACCTTTTTTCATGATAGGACTCGTGCGCGCGTCATGAGAGAGGGGAGGATGGAGAGTGAGGAGGACTCCAGCAGCAAAACAGCGTTTTCCACATGGAAATACTGGTGTTACGTCGAGCTGCGTTTCCCCATCAGATACGGTTTCCCCTGCATCTCCACACAGCGCAGGCGGCACCATTCACCGCGCAAGCGACAGGAAACGCGCATGCTCGCTAAAGGCGCGTAACAGCTGCCCTGTGCTCGCGCCACAGGAGAACTATGGAGAGCGTGAAGGATCATTAGCCTATATGGAGTAAGGAAGAAATATGGATGGATGGATGGATGGATGGATGGATGGATGGATGGATGGATGGATGGATGGATAGATAGATGGATATAGCTACATGTTGCAGTATCTATAACAACCCAAACACAGGATTTCAGAATTAGACATCCCCAGTTATTAATTTCATACACTCGCAAAAGTAACGCAATGGTTACTTTTACTACTAACAAGTTACTTTTATTGTGGAGTAACTCAGTTACTAACTCAGTTACTTTTTGGGAGAAGTAACTAGTAACTATAACTAATTACTTTTTCAAAGTAACGTGCCAAACACTGGCTGTATCTGGTGTTTGTCACAACGCGCTATTATCCAAGTCATCTTGAAAACCTTCTTCCAAATGTTGGCTACATATTACGGGTTTGTTCTCTGGCCAGAAGTTCAATAAAACTCGAAGGTGGAATAACTCTTTTTTTTCCACTTTTCCCCGATGTATTCCAGCATCCAGCTGCCATGCACGTGGGCATTGTGAGTTTCACTATAGCTCTGGTGAATTTCAATGGTGAAGTCCTCTGGAAATCTTCAATAATTGTTGTTGATTGCAGATGTGTCTAGTAGTTCCCATTGATTTAGCTTGTAAAGCGGGGAGAATGGCGCTAGGCTTACCGCACCGTGACGTCACTGCTGGAACATGGCAGGAGGGAGGGGCTACTATATTTGGGAAAAAATGGACGCTCCCAGACTCTGTGATCGCCATGAAAATTATTTAAATTTTTTTATTGATTAACCCTAAATTCATTAAATCACAGCGAACATTGAAGTAAAGTAATCTGTGTGTTTTAGAATGTGCGTCTTGTTATTGGGTCCAGTACTTCAGAGAAACATCATTCTTTCAGTCATAGTGAGGGTCATGTGACGTTCTCCTGCTGCTTTCCTGTTCCAGCATCTGGAACACAGGTTGAAAATATTGAAACAATAAATTCCTGCATTCATTCATCATGTTTCTCCATCAGTTGGTGACCCTGGCTCTAAGCTCACTGGAGAAGAGCAGCAGCACTACAATTAGAACTTCAAGGAATAAGTTCACTTTTAAATGGCTATAAATAAATAAAAATAATAATCTGAAGGCTGTTTAAAATGTGGATGATGTTTTTCTAAGCAAATGCGAAGCTGTGGTAGGACTGTAAACTGGTTCTTAATGTTCAAATATGGCCAAATATGAACCATTCTGAATTTATGTAAAACACTCTATGCTGGTGAAAACTTAAAACTTTCCTTTTTGATAAAGCTTCTAGTTAGAGTGGCTCAGGTTATCCTGAGCTATCTCTATAGATATGCTGCTATAGGCTTAGACTGCTGGAGGACATAGGGACCCCTTTTTCATCATTCTGCTTCATTCTATCTCTATTCTCCCACTCTGCAGAATCTGTTAGTTCAATCTCTAACGTTCTGCTCTCTCTGCTTTTTCTCATAGTAGCTTCATCTGGTCTGTTCCTGTTTGGCTGTGACTCCATCCTGGAGAGAAATATCAGCTGTGCTGCTGCCATCAACACCTTTGTTTCTAGATGTTGGAGCTTGGCCTGTTTTCCAGTGTAGTCCTGTTTCTCTGACTGTGACTAACTGGATGTCCTCTCTTCATCCTCTGACATGGGAGCTGGCTCGGAGCTCGTCTGCCTGGCTGTGTGTTTCCTGGACGGGGCCGCCTGTGGAGCTGGTTGACAGTTGCCTTTTGTATCTATGCTTCTTTTTCTATGTCTGCTTCTGTCTCCTTGAACCCCAGTGGGCCTCAGCAGATGGCCGCTCACACTGAGCCTGGTTCTGCTGGAGGTTTCTTCCTGTTCAAAGGGAGTTTTTCCTCTCCACTGTCGCTACAAGCATGCTTAGTGTGAGGGATTGCTGAAGAGTCAATGAGTCGATGCAATCAGCTGGTTTTCCTTAGATAGAAACTTTGAATCAATCTGACTGGATGATCTGGTGAACTGGAAAGTGACCTGAGATGACATGATGTGAATTGGAGCTATAGAAATAAACTGAATTGAACTGAAATTGAATAACTAAGTTGTATTTCCCTAATAACTTAATAATTAAATCATATATGATTTAAACCAAATAAAAACTTAATAAATAATAATATAAGTTTTTCTTTTGTATATTTATTCCTGTGTGGAAAAAACAGAAAAAAAACAGAAGTAATCTGTAAGGAGGCAAAAACTTTTTCACACAGCTTTAAATCCTGCATGTCAAATACTAAATGATTTCAAGTGAAAAGTGTGAAACCAAGTTTCTCAGGGAACTGAAAAGAGCTGAATAACCAGTAAGAAAAAAGGAGATTTCTGAGGAGAGAAGCTGAAGAACAGCCTCATCCTAACAGGTTCTTCCCATAAACCCATTAAAATAAACCCTTCAGCTAAACCACAGTTCAAAATAAAATTCCATAAAGATGAGTTGGATTTCTTTACACGTTCATTCATGTATCTGGATTATTCTGTTTTCCTCCTTGAATTGTTGGGCAAGTCCCAGCTTCCTTTGACACGGGTCAGCCTGACCCAGCTAATTTATTTCCCCTTGAAAAGCCTCCTCGCTCCATGAATTGGATCCTCGGGTTTTTCTGCACAAAAAGAGCGCGGAAAAATAAAGACGCCACAAGACGTTCATAATAGAGTCGATCCTTTTGTATCTGGCTCAATGATAAAAAATAAAAAAAAACTTCTTTATAAAGCTAATTTATGCTTTAGACATGCACTGTTTGACCTGATTTGCGGTTCACTGCCATGTAGTCCTTGTAACCCAAAAGTGGCAAAGTTTCCAAGCAACCATTGGAGTGAAAGTCCCACCAAGGATTTATAAACACTCTAACCAGTGTCGTTTATTTGGTGGAGGAATGTAGACCACCTCTAAAACCAGTGCAAGCAGTTCTGCAGCTCCTCAAACTTCACTTGTCAGGAGAGGAGAGGTTAGTAGCATTGCTTAATCTGATTAATTTAATTCATCTGATTTTATTTTTTTTACTCACAATTCAGGTCTTTTTTTAATTTGTTTTATTTGATATTTTCTCATTTAACTTTATTTAACTAAAAAAAAAAAAAACTAAAATAATAAAAATTATGTTAAGATTAAGAAACGATTGGATTATGTCGACATTTTAATACTAAGAGATTGTTTGTGTTCTGGGAAAATAAGTGTTTTTAAAAAACTCTTTTGGTCAACTTGTTTTAAAAACCATAAACTAATAAGATTGAATAAATAAAATGTCTAATAAGTTTAAAAAAAACTAATTTATTAATTTAATCAAATGTTAAATGCTCATTTCTGAAGAGGAAAATGAGAAAAACACATTTTGCATTTCAACTTGCTCCTAATTTTAATTAGATAAATTAATACCTTAAAATTAACAAAGTATATACAGTCAAATTTATTCTATAGATTTGTGTTGCAGGAACTAACCATCACTAATCAAATGAAATATTTATTAACAAAAGATTTAAAATTAGTTATATGTTTCGTTGTGTAAAATAATTACATATTGTTTTATTTTGTAGTAAAATAAAATGTATCATTGAATTTTTTTTAAACAAAAAAATGCAGAAAGATATATAAATCAAAAAAAGACACTAGCCTTGAGAAACATCTCTACTTATATAGAATAGATGCTGCGCCTAATTTTAATTACAATTTAGCAAATTAATACCTTAAAATTTAACAAAGAAAACACAGTTAAATGTATTATATTCATTTGTGTCAAAGCAACTAACCATCATTAATCAAATGAAATATTTATTGAGAAAAGATTTAAAATTATTTATATGTTCCACTGTGTAAAATAATTAAATCTTTTTTGTTATGTAATAAAATAAAATGTATCATTGATTTTTTTAAACTAAAAAAATGCAGAATCATATACAAACCAAAAAAAAAAAAACATCTCTACTTATATATAAGAGAAGGTGGTCGCAATTTAGAAAATGAAAACCTTAAAATTGAAAAAAGTTGTTTTTTCCACCGACTTTGCTGAGAATTTTCTTTTGTAAGTAGTTAAAATGATTTATAACTCTGATTCGTCACATAAAGAATAACTGGAGATTTTCCAGGGGTGTGAACTCTTTTAAAAACCTCTCTTGTTGATGATGTTGCTGCCCATATATTTTGGTTTGTTGCCTCCCAACGCATAAGGACAGAGGGATTAAAGGAGAGGAAGAGGAGGGGTGATGAAAGATGTTTTATCTGCTCTTTTTAACCAACAGACAGCCGATGCAGCAAACCAAGTCCATTTTACACAAAGCCTTAGATAAACAGAGTGAATAATGGTGCCAGAGATGATCACCACTGGTTCTGTGGAAGGTCACAGTCTGTGCGAAGTCACTACCGCCGTGCTTCTGCTTCTGCTGCTGATTCTGCTCATCTCCAGCTGGAGAAAAACTCAAAGCTCACACATACCAGGTACAGTGTGCCGTTCTGCAACATAGAAACTGTAAGATGCTGAATTAATTCTGTCAGTATCATCTGTTTTTAGGAAACATTTCTTTTCTTTTAATTCCCATAAAAAACAGGTCAGAGTTCAGAAAAGCCAGGTCTGATTTACAACCGCTCTCTTTCAGGTCCTCGTTTCTTAGCAGGACTTGGACCTGTCCTGTCCTATGGCAGATTCATATGGACCGGGATTGGAACAGCCAGTAACTACTACAACAACAAATATGGCAGCACTGTCCGGATCTGGATCAACGGGGAGGAAACCATCATTTTCAGCAGGTGTGCATTTTGGTAATTGATCATTTTTGGCTCGATTCACAGAACCTTCAGCTGCTATTGAAACATCTTATAAAGGTCCGTTCAGTCTTATTTTTCATGACTAACTTTTATGATTTCTGCATGGAAGAGGATTAGGGCCACTGAAAAAAATTTTAAAAAGTTAATTTTACATTTTATTTCAGTTTAATACAGGAAAAAAGTCTGACTTTAATCTCAGAATTTTAGATCATCTCTTAAAGAGTTGTGGAGCACTCAGCTTCACTGACAAAGATGTGAGTTGTTTGGGAGGAACAGGAACACATTGGTGGAAAATTACAGAATTAGGCAACTTTTTACGTGACCCAGGGATCCCTGGTGATGCTACTTCACGGCTTGATGCTAACAGGTTTGTTAGCTGTAAGAATTCAGCCAGAATTCTGAGATTAAAGTTAGAATTCTGAGATTAAAGTTAGAATTCTGAGATTAAAGTTAGAATCCTGAGATTAAAGTCAGAATTCTGAGATTAAAGTTAGAATTCTGAGATTAAAGTTAGAATTCTGAGATTAAAGCCAGAATTCTGAGATTAAAGTTAGAATTCTGAGATTAAAGTCAGAATTAAGAGATTAAAGTCAGAATTCTGAGATCAAAGTTAGAATTCTGAGATTAAAGTCAGAATTCTGAGATTAAAGTCAGAATTCTGAGATTAAAGTTAGAATTAAGAGATTAAAGTCAGAATTCTGAGATTAAAGTTAGAATTCTGAGATCAAAGTTAGAATTCTGAGATTAAAGTTAGAATTCTGAGATTAAAGTCAGAATTCTGAGATTAAAGTTAGAATTCTGAGATTAAAGTCAGAATTAAGAGATTAAAGTCAGAATTCTGAGATCAAAGTTAGAATTCTGAGATTAAAGTCAGAATTCTGAGATTAAAGTTAGAATTAAGAGATTAAAGTCAGAATTCTGAGATTAAAGTTAGAATTCTGAGATCAAAGTTAGAATTCTGAGATTAAAGTTAGAATTCTGAGATTAAAGTCAGAATTCTGAGATTAAAGTTAGAATTCTGAGATTAAAGTCAGAATTCTGAGATTAAAGTCAGAATTCTGAGATTAAAGTTAGAATTCTGAGATTAGAGTTAAAATTCTGAGATCAAAGTTAGAATTCCGAGATTAAAGTTAGAATTCTGAGATTAGAGTTAAAATTCTGAGATTAAAGTCAGAATTCTGAGATTAAAGTTAGAATTCTGAGATTAAAGTTAGAATTCTGAGATTAAAGTTAGAATCCTGAGATTAAAGTCAGAATTCTGAGATTAAAGTTAGAATTCTGAGATTAGAGTTAAAATTCTGAGATCAAAGTTAGAATTCCGAGATTAAAGTTAGAATTCTGAGATTAAAGTTAGAATTAAGAGATTAAAGTCAGAATTCTGAGATTAAAGTTAGAATTCTGAGATCAAAGTTAGAATTCTGAGATTAAAGTTAGAATTCTGAGATTAAAGTCAGAATTCTGAGATTAAAGTTAGAATTCTGAGATTAAAGTCAGAATTAAGAGATTAAAGTCAGAATTCTGAGATCAAAGTTAGAATTCTGAGATTAAAGTCAGAATTCTGAGATTAAAGTTAGAATTAAGAGATTAAAGTCAGAATTCTGAGATTAAAGTTAGAATTCTGAGATCAAAGTTAGAATTCTGAGATTAAAGTTAGAATTCTGAGATTAAAGTCAGAATTCTGAGATTAAAGTTAGATTAAAGTTAGAATTCTGAGATCAAAGTTAGAATCCTGAGATTAAAGTCAGAATTCTGAGATCAAAGTCAGAATTCTAAAATCAAAGTTAGAATTCTGAGATTAAAGTAAGAATTCTGAGATTAAAGTCAGAATTCTGAAATCAAAGTAAAAATTCTTTTTTGACCTGTCTGGCAATAAGAATAATTGCTGTGATGCACCTGAAGAGAGATATAAAAGTCATAAATCTGATATTAAAGTTATAATTCTAAAATCAAAGTCAGAATTCAGAGAAAAAAGTCAGAATTCCAGGATTAAAGTCAGAATTCTGACTTTTTTCCAATAAAAAACTGAAATAATATTTAACTTAACTTTTATTTTTTCAGTGGCGCTAATCCTCTCCCATACCAAGCTGGTTCTGGTCACAGAAAGGATTAGAATCTCTTTATCATAGAAACAATCAATAATAAAAACAGAGCAAAGATTAAAAGAATCCCGGCTTCCACTGCAGGTCCTCTGCAGTTTACCACGTTTTGAGGAGCCCTCACTACACGTCCAGATTTGGGAGCAAAAAAGGCCTTGAGTGTATTGGGATGGAGGGGAGGGGTATCATTTTCAACAGCAATATCCCCCTCTGGAAAAAGTCAAGGACGTACTTCTCCAAAGGTAATTACCCACCAGAAACGAGGCAGATCTCGTTTTGCGGTGGCAGCATGTCGTTGGGCTAAATGATGAGTTATTTCACAGTAATATGTTGGAACCACAGCTCTGTCAGGCCCCAGCCTTCAGAGGACGGTAGGAATCTGTGTGAGCTCCACAGCCCAACATCTAGACCACCTCCAGGACATGACCTCTGACCCCTCTGGACATGTGGATGCCCTCAATCTCCTGAGAGCCATTGTGGTGGATATCTCTAACAGGCTGTTCCTCAGGGTGCCTCTCAATGGTCAGCTCATTTACATTGTCTGTTTTAAACTTCTTGCCTGGAAATCTGCAGCTTTTAATTATTTTTCAGAGAAGGAGCTGCTGCTGAAAATCCATAACTACTTTGAAACCTGGCAAACGGTTCTAATCCAGCCTGATTTGTTCTTCAAGATCGGATGGCTTTACAACAAACATAAGAAAGCTGCGTAAGAGCTTTGAATCCTGTCTGTGACGCAACAATTGAAGTGAGAATGCATCATCATCCTAAACCATTTTGCACCACCAACAGCCAGGAGCTGCAGGATGCAATGGAGAGTTTGCTAGAAATAAAAAGAAACATTATCAACAAGGCTGAGAAGCTGGACGACGACCTTGACTTTGCAACAGAGCTAATCTTTGCACAGGTCAGCCTCCTCGAGGTCCTGTTTATGCCATGGAGGTAACTCTGGGCTGTGTCAGATAACTTTGTGTCTCAACAGAACCACGGGGAACTCTCAGCGGATAACGTCAGACAGTGTGTGCTGGAGATGGTGATCGCCGCTCCTGACACTCTCTCCATCAGTCTGTTCTTCATGCTGATGCTGCTGAAGCAGAACCCAAAGGTGGAGTTGCAGCTTGTGGAGGAGATGAGCGCCGTTTTGGGTGAGAGAAGTTCCTGCATTGCTTTTATGGCGCTTCATCATGTCATGTAAATTTTGCACATGGAGTACTTATGCTTTGCAAACGTATTTACATTTTGTCACATTACAACCAGTGGCGGCTGCCATATAGTGGGCACTAGGGCACTGCCCCACCCACTCAACGACCCTGATTAAGACATGCAATTCAATTCAGTTTATTTCTATAGCTCCAATTCACAACACGTCATCTCAAGGCACTTTCCAGTTCACCAGATCATCCAGTCAGATTGATTCAAAGTTTTCTATCTAAGGAAAACCAGCTGATTGCATCGACTCATTGACTCTTCAGCAATCCCCCACACTAAGCATGCTTGTAGTGACAGTGGAGAGGAAAAACTCCCTTTGAACAGGAAGAAACCTCCATAAAAAACATATATACACTACCGTTCAAAAGTTTGGGGTCACATTGAAATGTCCTTATTTTTGTAGTAAAAGCACTGTACGTTTCAATGAAAATAACTTTAACTTTAACTTTAAAGAAATACACTCTATACATTGCTAATGTGGTAAATGACTATTCTAGCTGCAAATGTCTGGTTTTTGGTGCAATATCTACATAGGTGTATAGAGGCCCATTTCCAGCTACTATCACTCCAGTGTTCTAATGGTACAATGTGTTTGCTCATTGGCTCAGAAGGCTAATTGATGATTAGAAAACCCTTGTGCAATCATGTTCACACATCTGATAAAAGTTTAGCTCGTTACAGAAGCTACAAAACTGACCTTCCTTTGAGCAGATTGAGTTTCTGGAGCATCACATTTGTGGGGTCAATTAAACGCTCAAAATGGCCAGAAAAAGAGAACTTTCATCTGAAACTCGACAGTCTATTCTTGTTCTTAGAAATGAAGGCTATTCCATGCGAGAAATTGCTAAGAAATTGAAGATTTCCTACAACGGTGTGTACTACTCTCTTTAGAGGACAGCACAAACAGGCTCTAACCAGAGTAGAAAAAGAAGTGGGAGGCCGCGTTGCACAACTGAGCAAGAAGATAAGTTCATTAGTGTCTCTAGTTTGAGAAACAGACGCCTCACAGGTCCCCAACTGGCATCTTCATTAAATAGTACCCGCAAAACACTAGTGTCAACATCTAAAGTCAAGAGGCAGCTGCAGGATTCTGGGCTTCAGGGCAGAGTGGCAAAGAAAAAGCCATATCTGGGACTGGCCAATAAAAGAAAAAGATTAAGATGGGCAAAAGAACACAGACATTGGACAGAGGAAGACTTGAGAAAAGTGTTGTCGACGGATGAATCCAAGTTTGAGGTGTTTGGATCACAAAGAAGAACGTTTGTGAGACGCAGAACAAAAGGAAAGATGCTGGAAGAATGCCTGACGCCATCTGTTAAGCATGGTGGAGGTAATGTGATGCTCTGGGGTTGCTTTGATGCTGGTAAGGTGGGAGATTTGTACAGGGTAAAAGGAATTCTGAATTAGGAAGGCTATTACTCCATTTTGCAACGCCATGCCATACCCAGCGGACGGCGCTTGATTGGAGCCAATTTCATCCTACAACAGGAAAATGACCCTAAACACACCTCCAAATTGTGCAGAACTATTTAGAGCAGAAGCAGGCAGCTGGTATTCTATGGGTAATGGAGTGGCCAGCGCAGTCACCAGATCTGAACCCCATGGAGCTGTTGTGGGAGCAGCTTGACCCTATGGTATGCCAGAAGTGCCCATCCAACCAATCCAACTGGTGGGAGCTGCTTCTGGAAGCATGGCGTGCAATTTCTCCAGATTACCTCAACAAATTAACAGCTAGAATACCAAAGGTCTGCAATGCTGTATTTGCTGCAAATGGAGGATTCTTTGACGAAAGCAAAGTTTGATGTAAAAAAAAATCTTATTTCAAATACAAATCATTATTTCTAACCTTGTTAATGTCTTGACTCTATTTTCTATTCATTTCACAACGTATGGTGGTGAATAAGTGTGACTTTTCAGGAAAACACAAAATTGTGTGGGTGACCCCAAACTTTTGAACAGTAGTGTATATATATATATATATATATATATATATATATATATATATATATATATATATATATATATATATACATAAGTCTTTGCCAATATACTCTTGTTAACAGCCCTAAATAAACACCAGTTCACCTCATGAACAAAAAAGAAAGTTTTGTTTACATTTGATTGAATTTTGTCTATATCCAGCAGTGTTTTGATGCCTTTGGAGAACATCAATGATCAAACAGCATCAAGAAGAACATTTAGTCAGAGAGAAATGTGTAGATAATTTAGAAACTTAGCTTTAAACATCTCATGTAACATCTATAATAACATAAGAAAATGGACAGAATGTAACAGAGCTGCAAACTTTGCACATATTTACGTTTATCATTAGGCAATACTATGCAGTTGCCTAAGGCCCCAAGTTCCTGGGGGCCCCATAAAACTCTGTTTACATGTATGGTTAATACAACTATTCCTTATTTGTGCACATTGATTATGTTTTTGATAAAAATCCTTATTGGTTTATCAACCAGTGTCCACCATATTGGATCAGTCCATTTGCTGCACATGTTCAGAAAGGTCCAAACAGACAGCAGCAAACCATTTGAAAACAAACCATGCAAAGAGCAGTGTTGCCAACTTAGCGCTTTAGTCGCTATATTTAGCCACTTTTCAGACCCCTCTAGCACTTTGATTTCTAAAAAGCTCCTAGCGCCAAATCTAGAGACTTTTTTCTGCTACTGGAGACTTTGGAGACAACATCTAAAAGCAGCGAACTCTGCTCTCCAGAGCAAGTAGATTGGTAACCCCGCCTCCTGCTCTCCTCTATCTTGTCTGCTGTCATGATTCATGCAGCTATTATTTCATCCAAATGAAAAATGGAGAACAGATGAGCAGATCATGGCTTGTCTACAGTGAAAAGAAGGACTGGGTTATTTACTTTGGCCTTTTTGGAAACACAGGAAGGAGCAATCAGCTAAGTGAGCTTAGTGCTTGGAAAAAATCTTTCATTCCTTTAGAGACAGCATGAAAAGTCAGCTGAGTACAAAACATAGAGAGGAAAACAAGAAGAAAAGGGACAAGAAGAGAGGGACACAACCTAGAACAGATAATGGATGTCTATTCTATTAACATTTCTCTATCTGGAGAATGGGGCTGTTTGATGGGTTGTCTTCTCCATTCAGAGGGCCCCCTGCCTGACTTTGCCTAGGGCCCCACATTTCCTAAATCCACCCCTGGCAGGAAGAGGCCGTTCTCTAAAGCACTGAATATTGAATAAAAACATAGCTCTTGGGATTTAAATCATTTTGTAAAACAAATAAACCAAACAATGTTTCCTCTTCCACGTTATAATCATGTAATACTTTGGGTTGGTCTGTCTCATGAAAACAAATTAAAATATACTAAAGTTATCTGGTTTAAAGTGACACAATGTGAAACGGTTCATGCATTTGCAGATGAAACAGCCATGGAGAACATGGATTATGAAAAACTGAAGGTGATGGAGAGATTCATCAATGAATCAATGAGGTTTCACCCTGTGGTTGACTTCACCATGAGGAAAGCAATGGAGGACGATGAAGTCGAAGGCATGAAGATCAAGAAAGGAACCAACATCATCCTTAACACTGGTCTAATGCACAAGACCGAGTTCTTCCCCAAACCCAGAGAGTTCAGCCTGACAAACTTTGACAGCCCAGTGAGTTAACTAAACTGCTGCATAAACAACATGTGAGTCTGCAGAGAAAAACAACCAGCAGTTGATCCTTTGCTTCCTCTGCCTGGCAGGTACCCAACCGCTTCTTCCAGCCCTTCGGCTCTGGGCCTCGCTCTTGCGTAGGCAAACACATCGCCATGGTGATGATGAAAGCCATCCTGGTCACCCTGCTCTCCCAGTACACCGTTTGTCCTCGCCAAGGCTGCACCGTCAGCAGCATCAGGCAGACCAACAACCTGTCCCAGCAGCCTGTAGAGGACGAGCACAGCCTGAGCATGAGATTCATTCCTCGTTCTACGCAACCAAATCACCGTCAGCTCTGAATAAATACAGCAATCTCTTCTCTCGGATACCTGACTAATACGTTCTTACTGCGAAGAAGTTAAAAAATATATGTTTTTACCCCATTAAAGATTCCAAGTCTTTTTGCCTAACTGTTTCAGATCATATTGGTCAAAGACGACCAAATTTACCACAAATGTTTTTTTCTGATGGTTTTATTTCTTAAGATACAAAAAAAATTAACAACTCAAATGTAATAACACAGAATGTCTTTTAAATCTCGTTAGATGCAGATATCCTCTAACCTGACTCCGCCAGATGGATTTGCTCCGCATATCCATCTGGAAACCTTCCGTTGAAGTAATTTTGGGAAGGGGCGAAAATACTGGTTAGCTGATTGGCCTATGTTGGTGATAGACGGGCCAAATAAACCAATCAGATCAACGAAGCATATGACGTACTAACAGAGCGACGACGAAGAGGAGCCAATTGATAGATCAAACTCTTGCCGAAACCAGTCGGGAGAAGAGCAAAAACATCTTTTCCTCTGAGAAAAGCCTCCAGAGCAGTGTTTTGCTCTTCTTTCAGTGAAGAAATACTCTGTAATTCCGATAAAACTTGCTCGATAGCCACGCTAACACTAGTTTCATCGGCTGAAGCCGCCATGTTCTTTAGACTGAACTGTCGCGCTTCTCGTTGCGTCACACCTCAACCCGCCTCAAAGCCAACGCTGATTGGACGTTCGTTTGGTGAACGGCTCCAAATTTTCTTTAACGGAGAGTCTCCAGACTGATCTGCGAGTGAAACCTTGAAAGCTCGCGAGATCAGGATGGTCTCACGAGGCTAGCTATCCTCTGAATTACGGAAGAAAAACATTCTAACTGGAATCTGCCCTTTTTTATACACCCAATTTTAAACACAGAATTTTTTTACATATTAAATTCCTTACACTGAATTTCTATTTGCCTGCAAATATGTCGACCTTTTGGTGAACTCAAAGCAATCTACACTCGATGCAGTTGAGCACTAGCCTGGGTGCCATTCCGAACTTAGTCCCGCCCACAACGTTTGAGGTCGGGAAGTTCGGTCTGGCATTGCTCAATAGTAGCGCGAGTATGCTCGCACAATATCTGGCGATCCAATCAAATTGTCAGGGCGGGCTTTATACGATGATGGACAGATGATCAACAGTAACATAATCAACCACGTCACCAAAGCGCGCTTGGGTGACAACAACAATGGCTGCCGCCGGAGAGTTGAGGTGAGTAGATTCTGCTATTAGGTCTGTTCTAGAAGATATCGACAGCAAATTAATTTTAAAAGAGGAACAGAGAAACGCGATCAAGGCTCATCTTCTTATTCTAGGCGTGCAACTGCACGCTTTGATTTTTGTTGACAACAACTATGCATCGCTTAACATACGTCACGCACTCCGTTGCTCTTATTGGTTGTAGGTCTATCCAATTGAGTGCAGAGGCATTTTTTTCCTGGTTAGTTCGAAACACGCCCCATAATCACAGCTCTATGGAGCAGCATCAGACTCATATTCTGACTAGAATTGAGTAGGACTACGTCAGGCTAGTTGAGCAGCGTCTAGCCAATGAAATTAGCTAATTTGGTCAGAAAAATAAAAAAGTTTGCTGCTGGACGCTTCTTCTGGATCAAACCAAGAGCCTTAGCAGAATTTTTATTAAACCTAAATGAATAGAAATTTCCCTTCATGCAGCTCTCTTAATATATTGGAATCCCTTTCCCTGCTTTTTATTTCATGCTTTTCTGGGCCCCCATGAAAACACGCTGGCCCCCTGTTGGCCCCCTGGTACATTTGGTCTAGAACCGCCACTGGATACCGCCCCCCAGGAACTGTTTTAGAATGATGTGCTCTGCCTGAAGCGCAGAGTTAGCTTTCTCCATTTTTACGTTAACAAAAATCCACAGGACAATTTTTCCAATGTTTTCAGACTATCATGATTTTTTCTTTTCTTTCTTGTCAGAAATTTGCCTCTGAAACTTTCTGATGAAAACCTAGTTAGCCCAGTCATTTCCTCACTGTTGATTCATGAGTACTTACTATTACCTCTGCAACTAACTATTATTTTTAAATGGATTATTGTTGTTTCGATTAATCGATTAATATTTGGGTAGCCAAAGGTTCCTTAGAGAAGTTTTTTGCAAAATTAAACTAGGTGAAAATAAAATTTTTCCACTTGAGGAGTTCTGGATTAGAGAGCAGATCGACAGATGAAAACTTTTTTTTTTTATCTTAAATGCAAAATGTTTATATATTTTTTTCATACTTTGTATAAATCCTGGTCTAAGTTGGTCGCTCTGTCAGCTAAAGGCATGTTTTAGAGTCTCTATACCCCAGTTAACGGTTAATCGATTACTAAAATAATTGTCGATTATGTCAATAATCGATAATCGGATTGTTTCAGCCCTACTTACGATACTGACTCTCATGCAGAACTTCGGACCTCCTGGATGAACTATCAATGCATTCTTTAAGTAATTTTGATAAACCAGCCACTCCTTTGAAGGTTCCCCATACGTCTTTTTTTCTATTTTGTCAATATGCAGATAATGCCTCACAAGGAGCCTCAAAGCTTTTGAAATAGTTTATCTCTTTAAATACTGAAAAGGTAAAATTTTTTCTATTTAGATCCATTTAGGATCAAGCTGATTGGCTGCATCTTTTGGCCTATTTCATGTTGTACGACAGGTTCTGCCTAAATGATTTCTTAAACATAGCGGTTAATAGAGTAATCCAGACTAGTTATAGCTAATTAAATAATACTAAATATTGGTTAATCAATTAATTCATCCTTTAATCAGGAAGGTAAATTAGCTTCTGATAGCTTTTTACCTTAATCGATTAAATCATCATTTGAAATCTCCATTTTGTGTTTATTCGGCTTATCTTTGTCTGATACTAAAAGTAGTCCGATGTGATAAAACATTTAAGTTTAAATAAAGAAGAAAAAAACTTTAATAGTAAAAAAATTATAACATAAGAGTAATTTACTCTGGTTTTACTTAAACTCTTCCAGTTATGTTTCTGCATTTCTGCAATCTAGAATCAAACTAGCAAAAAGGTTTTTACCAGATTATAATCTAATCAGTCTGTAGGCATATTTATCACTGCAGATGTCTGTATTTCTTTTAGCTTCACATAAAAACTAAACTTTTTGGACCAAAAATTGTGCTTTAGAGTGGGATTATTATAAGAGATTTGGATTAACACTGGACATTTCAGTCCATTATCAGCAAACCTGATAAGCGAAAGATCTTTGAACAGCAATCTCCAATACTCAAAGGTCATTTTTTTCACTGCAGGTTGCTAGTTTGTGGTCCTGCTATTGGAAGAGGAACCTAAATCTTCTCTTTTACACATACAGCTCTTTAAATGGAAGCAAAATGTTAAATTTTGGATTTCTTTTGATAAAAACACCTTGTTTTCCATGGTAGATGTAACGCTTACATTGTTTGTGGTCGTTTTCTTTCCTGTCTTCCAGCTTGGGGCGTCATTAATCACTTTAAAGGCTTTAAACTTCATCGTACCTTTAGCTTTAACTTGCTGTTCCTGGGTTTACATGGTTCTACTTTAACATCTAAGGGTCTTAATAGCTCAGCCTCATTAAACCAAGATTAAAAAACAAAGGCTACTTATTAACGTGCAGCTTTTTTGTTTATTTTTTATTACCATAAATAAAATAAAATGGCTCGGAGCTCGTCTGTCTGGCTGTGTGTTTCCTGGATGGGGCCGCCTTTTGTATCTATGCTTCTTTTTCTATGTCTGCTTCTGTCTCCTTGAACCCCAGTCGGCCTCAGCAGATGGCCGCTCACACTGAAGGCTGATTTATACTCAAACCAGGTCATCTGTGAGTGTCGCAGCTAACGCAAGTGTGACCCCGCCCCTTCCGTAGACACTCTGCTGCACCTCTCCCAAATTGTAGGTGACAGCAGACAGGAGGCCTCTGATTGATCAAATCTGCATCCGCTCTACACTATGCGTATTTCCTGTTTGGTTTCTTACCGGCTTGTTTTGTTTGTCTGACCGCCATTGTGAAAAACGACTGGTGAAGATGGTCCAGCTAGAAGAGCGAGGTGCGCGAGAACGCTGAGACCCTTTTTCCACCTGGATCCCCGCTCTTTTTGGCCCTAATGTCCCTCCATTGTCACACAGACTTGCCCCCACTTCCTCGCCGCCTCGGTCGTATCTAGACCCACAGCTAGTTCCTGATTGGCCCTCTGGTGTTAGATTAGATTAGATTAGATGAGCTTTATTGATCTCACAGCGGAGAAATTCACTGGTCACATATTGGCATAATAATTAAAGAAGGTGCAACCAAGGAGGAAAAAGGTGCATTAAGAAGAATAAACAAAAGATATATATATATACAGTATATCCAGGTATATACAGTATATCAAGATAAATAAGGATTAAGGTGTTGTGGCGTGGAAGAACATAGCGCAGACCACGCTTCAATATTGGGCATAAATCAAAAATATCTGCGACACGCTGCTGCAGGAGGAGAACCAGCCCATGAGCCTGGTTCTGCTGGAGGTTTCTTGCTGTTCAAAGGGAGGAGTTGTTGCACGTGGACAACTTTTAACGACAGTATATTGACAAGGACTTTTTTATATATCGTCAGCGACAGCGGAAGAGTCCAATGGAGTAACGACAATAAGTCCCAACCTTTTTTCAACACTTTTAATTGGTTAATATTTTCCAAAACATACGTTCACACGTGGGGACTGACCAATCGTATCAATTTATGAAAAAAAAAATGTCCAAAATGGGAGTTACAAGGTTTTTTCCCCGACAGCGACGATATATATATATATATATATATATATATATATATATATATATATATATATATATATATATATATATATATATATATATATATATATATATATAGTGTTGGGAAAGTTCTCTTTCTACGTGAACTAGTTCAAAGTTCAGTTCACACATTTTAAAATGAACTAGTTCAGTTCATAATTCAAAATTTTGAACTAAGTTCACAGTTCCAAAAAATGAACTAGGTCATAGTTCTTTTTTTTTTTTCATATATTGCTCAATTACACCATAGCCTACTGTAGAACCACAGACAGCAATTATTTTATCAGTTGTAACTCTGAAACTGT
Organism: Cyprinodon diabolis; assembly: GCA_030533445.1. NCBI lineage: Eukaryota > Metazoa > Chordata > Actinopteri > Cyprinodontiformes > Cyprinodontidae > Cyprinodon > Cyprinodon diabolis. Next base: position 47,825,082 of record CM060063.1, on the reverse strand, counting down.
GCGTCAGATTTCATCTTCATATCCAGTTTTGAATCCTTATCCAACCAGGGTTTACATTAGCATTGAGGGGACAGCATTTCCCCATTGTTGCTTTAACGCTTTGTTGCTGTCCATTCACTTCACACTAGTAGCAGCTGCAGCTTTCACCCCTACAGTATATTCTCAAAAACATCAGGAAAAATGTGCTGCTTGAATGGTCTTTTTATGAGGAATTATTAAAAGAAAAACAGGAAAGTAGTCTTTAAGGTGCAAACGTTTTTTTATTTTTAATATTTTTTTTCATTTGAAATTCCATTTCAGTACATATCCTGTTTCAGATTTGCTTTGGATGTTTCTGAAGTGCTGATTTTTTTACTGAAAGCCGGCGGGCAAAGTTTGCAGAGAAATGTAAGATTGTTGCCATCATCCTCACCGACCACCTGGTCATAAAACTGTTTTAAGTGATCATACTGCTGCTTTGTCGCCTCCATGCTGCTGTGGCTTCCACGCTGCATTTTGTTTTGATGACGCACGCGGCTGTAGGCTACGACGCTGGTAGCTGGTGTTGCCAGATTGGGTGTTTTTCCCGCTATATATTAAGGCCTGTTTACGGTGTGATTTAGTCGGAGTTTCGCCTGGAGGGCTCTATAGAAATCTGGCAACCTATTGAACGGAGTTGAACTGAGAGAGCGAGCCGTTCACAGACACCAGAATGAACGAGTTCACAATAACGTTCATCAGGCAGTAATGCAGTACGTTCAGTTCACGTTCGCCCAAAATATGAACGAGTTCATGAACTTTCGTTCAATGAACGCGTTCAGGCACAACACTGTATATATATATATATATATATATATATATATATATATATATATATGGTTTTTCTATTTTATGGAGGATTCTTCCTGTTCAAAGGGAGTTTTTCCTCTCCACTGTCGCTACAAGCATGCTTAGTGTGAGGGATTGCTGAAGAGTCAATGAGTCGATGCAATCAGCTGGTTTTCCTTAGATAGAAAACTTTGAATCAATCTGACTGGATGATCTGGTGAACTGGAAAGTGACCTGAGATGACATGATGTGAATTGGAGCTATAGAAATAAACTGAATAGAATCACATTTTTGACCTAACTGTATTAAAACTTCTGTTGGTCTAAAGGATTAAAAGATATGGAACAAGATCCCCTTTTCTTTCATCTCCATTGCCTCCTATGTGCTTTATACAAATCATCTTGTGTCATTTATAATGAATAAAACACAATCTGGTCCATTTATAAGTGTTGCATTTATTCACATATTCCCAGAACGTAGCGACAGGCACTCCAAGGAACGAGGACTCGTCTCTGTACCACAGGCACAAATTAAACATGCCGTCCTGGCATTACAACATAAGGCATAAAGGTTTAGGTTTACAAACACTGTCCAGCTTTAAATCAGTGTGTCCAACATGAATAAAGAAAGAATCTCCAACAATCCTGCACAGAACACACAGCGCATCAGATCTCCTGTGGGACAGAACAAAGTATTTGGAGAAAAAAACTAAATAAATATGCATTTAATACTGAATGTGTGCAAAGATTCACTCGTGAAAGACAACTAGATTTAACGTTTTAGGATGACTAACAGAAAGAAATGAGCGCAAAGATGATAATCTCACATGAAAAGCAAATTATTGTTATAAAGACAAACATATATTAATGTGAGCTTTGCTGTTGTGCTTCAGAGATCACCTCCACAAAGTAATAATGTTAACTTCTACTAACAAAAACAAAATATTGTTTCTTTTTGTGTATTTTGACCAATTTGAGCAGTTTGGGGAGAAAAATAAATATATCTTTAGAGATAGTACATTAATATCAAAAATGTTATTAAAGAATAAAGCAAAAAAATCAATGTAGACTGCCTTTAAATTTCAACTTTCTTAACCTTTCCCTCTAAAACACTAAAACTAGGAGCACCAAATATACAACTGGCACAATTTAAATTTAGGGGACTGATGGGAGAAATTGTTTTGAATAAAATATATATATATCATAGATGAAAATATGTCTTACAAAAGGAAAAAAAAACCTCTTTATGCTTCTCTGCAGATCATTTAAGAACAAACTGTTTTAAGTCAAAACTATAACCACATAAATAAAGGCTGTTTTATGAATCATGAAGCAAACCAATGGAAAGAAATTAAATTTTTTGTTCAATACTATTAAAATAATCTTTAAAAGGACATAAAAGTGCAGGTTTGGATTTAACTCACTTATAAAAGTAAGGGGGGAAAAAAATCACCAAAGTAGTTCTTTTTAAATACCTTTTTAAGACAGTAGTGTCATTTAAAACCCACATGGAAACCCTGAGCTTATTGCCTGCCTAGACTTCCCTTCATTTCAAACCACTGGAGACTAAATGAAACAACAGTCAGAGAAATGAGAGCTGCTGGTGCCAGTGTGTCCTGCCGCTCTGCGGAGGCAGCAGAGGACCTCAGAGCTCCTGCAGAGCCCTCTGACAGTGGTAGAGGAGGCAGTCGGGCAGCTCGGGGACGGGAGAGCGCAGCCAGACGGCCAACATGCCGGCATGCACCCGACAGTGCATGAGACACGGCTGATCCTGCCGCAGGCAGCACGCCACGATGCCTTCCGAACCTGAGAAAACAGTAAACACAGTGACTGCTGTGGAAGCATTTTGTTTCTTTAGAATATTAGCTAAATTGTACGGAAGCAGATTGTATTCACAAAAGAATTATGAGATCCAGACCTCAATATTAACAGATCTTATCTCATATGGGATAAGATCTCCTGATATTGAGATAAGATGTCATATCCTGATCAGGAAGGACAGTAAAGACCAGTTTTCTGAGAGATGCTACATTACTGGCTCAAGTAATCAATTCTATTCAGTTTATTTCTATAGCTCCAATTCACATCATGTCATCTCAAGGCACTTTCCAGTTCACCAGATCATCCAGTCAGATTGATTCAAAGTTTTCTATCTAAGGAAAACCAGCTGATTGCATCGACTCATTGACTCTTCAGCAATCCGTCACACTAAGCATGCTTGTAGCGACAGTGGAGAGGAAAAACTCCCTTTGAACCGGAAGAAACCTCCAGCAGAACCAGGCTCAGTGTGAGCGGCCATCTGCTGAGGCCCACTGGGGTTCAAGGAGACTGAAGCAGACATAGAAAAAGAAGCATAGATACAAAAGGCAACTGTAAAAGGCAGCCCTGTCCAGGAAACACACAGCCAGGCAGACGAGCTCCGAGCCAGCTCCCATGTCAGAGGATGAAGAGAGCACATCCAGTTAGTCACAGTCAGAGAAACAGGACTACACTGGAAAACAGGCCAAGCTCCAACATCTAGAAACAAAGGTGTTGATGGCAGCAGCACAGCTGATATTTCTCTCCAGGATGGAGTCACAGCCAAACAGGAACAGACCAGATGAAGCTACTATGAGAAAAAGCAGAGAGAGCAGAACGTTAGAGATTGAACTAACAGATTCTGCAGAGTGGGAGAATAGAGATAGAATGAAGCAGAATGATGAAAAAGGGGTCCCTATGTCCTCCAGCAGTCTAAGCCTATAGCAGCAGAACTATAGAAATAGATCAGGATAACCTGAGCCACTCTAACTAGAAGCTTTATCAAAAAGGGAATCATGACCAATTTTACAGATGAGCTCTTGTAATTATGAGATCTTTTCTCATAATTATTACAAAAGATCACATAATGGGAGGCTCTGAGCATCAGGGTAATAATTAAAAACAGTGAATTAAACCAGACTGTTAGAGAGGAAGTCAGAAAGAAGTCTTCCTCAGTAAACATGTGGTTTGCATGGTAAAAACCTTTACCCAGAACTTCAGCCACCTTAACACTTGGTGGATTATTAAGCTAGCAGACCTCCAAATTGTGACTTACACCTATAGATCAAAGATGTTATCTGGATCCTTATAGAATTTAAATGAATTGTCCCCCGTAATTGACATTTATGCACCATTTTTGCATGCCACGTATCACTTTACTGGATTTTTACTTTACTTGGGTTAGGTTGGGTTGGGTTATTTAGTTTTCACATATGCATAGATATACATACATATATATACAGAAGAGCCATATGTGTATATATTTGATCTCTTTTTTATTTTTATCTTCATTATCTTGTGTAATTGGATGTGTATATATATAAAAAACTGCAATTGGAGCGTGTAACAAAAGTAATTTCCCTCTGGGATAATTAAAGTATTTCTGATTCTGATTCTGACTGAGGAGCAGCATTGGTTATAAATTATTCTGTAAACAGACAGACACACAAACAAACTCTCCTAAAAAAATATAACCTCCATGGCGGAAGTAAGAAAAAAAAAATCCCAAACTGCCTCACATCTTTTCCACACTTATTCGCCGTCCAACAAAAATGATTAATCTTCAATTTTAGTTGTAATTTTCTTTTTTGTTCAGTTTAACTCTACTGATACTCATTCATGAACGTGGATGAAGACATATTTCCAACACACCCATTCCTAAATCAATATTGGATGTTTTGTGTTTGAACTTTTTACATTTAAAAACTGTCTCTATGGTGTAAAAAAGTTCTGCATACTTGAAATAGTGTGAAGTCTGCACCTGTGGCTGAGGTTGAGATTATCCTAAGCTATTTTCTGCATTTGTGCTGCTATAGGCTTAAGATGCTGGAGGACATGGTAACCCCTTTTCATCATTCTATCTCTATTCTCCCATTCTGTAGTATTTCTTAGTTCAATCTCTAACATTCTGCTTTCTCTGCTTTTTCTCATCATATTAGCTTAATCTGGTCTGTTCCTGTTTGTCTGTGTCTGTGAGCTGGTTGACAGTTGCCTTTTGTATCTATGCTTCTTTTTCTATGTCTGCTTCTGTCTCCTTAAACCCCAGTGGGCCTCAGCAGATGGCCGCTCACACTGAGCCTGGTTCTGCTGGAGGTTTCTTCCTGTTCAAAGGGAGTTTTTCCTCTCCACTGTTGCTACAAGCATGCTTAGTGTGAGGGATTGCTGAAGAGTCAATGAGTCGATGCAATTAAGGGGTTTTCCTTCTGATCTGGTTGAATTGTCTCTGTAAAGTGACCTGAGATGACATGTGTTGTGAATTGGCGCTATAAAAATAAATTGAATTGAAACATTTTAGGGAAAGTCTGACCGAGAAATGATCTTTACCTATAACTTCCACGACATGAAGGTGGAGTTTCCTCTTCAGTACATTTAAAGTAGCATCCAGTGGATCCTGACTGTCGTTTATCAGCCTCAGGTTCTGTTTTGTGTCTTGAGAGTAGGCCAGCCACATGGCTCCGTACTCCTCCGTGGAAAGCCTCAAAGCTCTGCAGGAAACACAGTGGATTACTTTAAACAGCCGCGCCCAGTGAAGACGCATTTGGAACTAAATCGCAGGATCATCTCACCTGATGAAGCTTGTTAAAGGAAGTTTGTGCGAAAACTGCGCTGTCTGAGGTGAGTCTGCGGGCAGCTGCCAACACGCCGTTACAGACAGATCAAAGTGAACTGAGGGTCTTTTTACAGTTAGCAAATACTGATAAACTGCTACATTGTTGCTTTTTATCTCCTCTGGTGGACCATCAGACATGCAGGATACCTTCAAAGAAACATGGCATTATATAAAAGATGTTTGGATGAGACCCATTTGAATGTTTTCCCTCTGATAACGCACCTCTAGTTCTTCAGAGGTAACCTGCAGTCGTATCTGTTGAAGGATAAAATCTGAGCAGTTGGAGACAAAGACGACAAGCAAGACCGCTTCCTCTTTCTGCACGTGGCAGGCGGAGACAGCCAGGCTTCGGTTGGAGTGCAGGGGGACGATTGCAGAGCGAGGAAACGCAGAAAGCTCTGCTGGAAGATGTGAGGCGAGGGGCGAGTCTTTGGACCCGTCCAAGTGTCCGTGCGGAGGAGGTTCATCACTGATGAGAGGAGGATCCGTTTCTGCTGACACTTCTTCTGCATAACAGGAGCCGTTCTGAGCAGGGAGGTCCTCAGGGAGTCTGTGCGTCTCTTCAGGTGAGGAAATGTCCAGGTCTGAGGAGTCCAGCAGGTTCTTACACAGCAGGTTATCGGCCCCGTTAGAGGGCGGGACGGCTGGGTTTGTTATTCGCTCAGTACTTCCTGATTCTTTGGGTTTTCTTCTGAAACGCTGGGATGTTGGCTCCGGCTTTCCCATCTGGTGGAACAGGAACAATCAGGTTCTAGCATACATCTGTATTATTGCACCAGAAATAGTTTGGATTTATCCTTTGTCAACAGAAAACTATAAACCAGTGGCTGCAGCATTTCATCCTCATACTAAATGTTTTGTTTTTTTCCCAGCAGTTTGAAAAGACTTGGTTATGATTTGGGGTGTAAATAGTAATTGGTTTGTATCGATGCATCGATCCAACAGCCGACGATCGGATGCATCGATCCGTCCGCAAGAGAATCGATTCATGTTTTTTTTTTCCTCCGGTCTATTTTTATTCATTTGCTCCTGGGCGTAATTCTCCCTCCCGTGCTGCGGAGGCGCTAAACCTATTCTGCCCTCCTACCTCGCTTCCTGGTTATACTCTTACAGCAGTGTGTTGCAGTGAGCTTGACACAGACATTTTTAAATTATGCTCAGTATTGAAGCGTGGTCTGTGCTACACGCTGTGGGTCTAGATACGGCCGAGGCAGCGAGGAAGTGGGGGCGAGTTTAGTCCGACGACGGAGGGACATGAGGGCCAAAAAGAGCGGAGATCCAGGTGGAAATAGGGTCCCAGCGTTCTCGCGCACCTCGCTCCTCTAGCGGGTCAAACTTCACGATTTGTTTTCCGCAATTTCGGTCATAAAAACAAAACAAGCCGGCCTCCTGTCTGCAGCACTGTTTGCCGTCAGCTACAATTCAGGAGAGGAGCAGCGGAGCGTCTGTGGAGGGGGCGGGACGTCTGGAGCCGAGGTATCGCATTGAACTCATTGCACCGATTTTCTGCAGTATTTTTGCAGCATTTTTTTATGCAACTTTTCTGCTTCTGTTATTTGCTGTTGTTTCTAAAGAAAAATGCATAATAATGTTACAGCTTTCATTGATTTATTTCAAACTTGAAACTTTGTTTAGCCTGTAAGGTCTAAAAAAACAAATATTAAAAAAAACTTATCGAATCGTATCTTGGTGTATTCTTGAGTATCGAAGATAATCGAATCGTTGGTCAGGAAATCGATACTGAATCAAATCGCCATGATGGGTGACATTTACACCCCTAGTTATCATTATATAAACTTTTACTTAAAAATTAAGACTGGAAATCAAAGTTACTTGCAACTTTCCCTCTCCTTTATTTACGTCCTAATATTTGATTACTGTCTTGTATTATTTGTCTACAAAGACGTGTAAAAATCAAACATTCATTTGTCTTCTGTTTTAAAAGTATTAATTTAAACTGAAAACTATCAGTTCAAGTAAGCTTATTGAAAAAACAAAAAATATATATATATATAGCTTGTCTAACTCCTCGCTGGCAGCTGCGTGGCCTCTGTCCCCCGCTGTGCCCAACGTGATGATGTTATTTGGCAGTTTGGCAGAAATCAGGGACATAAACAATGGAGAGCAACACAGAAGGATGCCAGGGCGTAGTCATTGTTATTTATTGTTTCGCTCCATTATCTGTCTGAATCCGTCTCACCAGAGCTGCTCCATGTTTATGGGGTGTAAACACAGTTGATTCTGCTTGTTAGATCAGAAGAGAGTGAAGCGCTGTGTTTACGTCTGTAGGTTGCGTTCAATGGTTTCACGTAATTTAGTGGGTTAAAAATGGTAAATGGCCTGTACTTATATAGCCCCTTTTTGGAAGATATTAAACAATGACTTTTGTAGAGATCTTAGACAAAGAAAACAAAAATTATTCTACTAGCAGAAAAGAAAGGGTTGTTGTTGACACAAAGTTAAAGTAGTGTAGCTTAATATGGCTAACTGACTGAGCTAAAGGAGGAAGGAAGAGAAACACCTTCAAACTTGGAAACAAAGTCCAGTGGATTGATTTTTAACTTTTTGGAATGATGATGAACTGGGTGAATGAGAATCTTCACCAGCATCTATGAGAGGTCAAAATTATCCTTTTTCTAAGATCCTTTATCTAAGATCATAGAAAAATATGTCAAATCAGTACTTCCTATGGTTTAAGTTCCCTCGCCTGTTTTGGTCAAATGTATAATTCTGACGGTGCTGTCCTGGAAAGTGATCAGAAGTAGACCTTCCCCTCACCGACTCACATGTTATACCTGAAAAGCTAAACCTTTTGATTAGCGTATGTCGATTTCCTGTTTTACAGTAATGTGGTGATCAGTGAAACTTTGATGACCTTGTCTGTAAAACACCTTTTCATCGACCTTTGACTCAAGCTGAGCGGATTTGCTTATTATTTTTTGTATTTCTTAGTATTTTAACTTAATTATCAGTATTTCATGCTGTGTATATGTCATTTCATGGCAGAGAGCACTTTGGAAGGAGGAATAAATAAAGTTGATATTGACATGTGTGTCCTTCTGTCTCAGCTCACCAGACAAACGGAGCTCTGGGAGGCCAGACCGACGAACAGCGAGGATGCTAGCTGCTGTTTCTCAGGATCGCATTCAGGGCTTGGTGTCGGAGTTTGACCGTTTGAGCTGCTGGTGTTACCCTGCTGGTCGACGGTCCGCACTGGGCTGGCCACCTCAGTCTGGGGGGGGTTTTCTGCAGGTTCTTTCTGGACCAGATAACCATCTCTGCCCCACAGCCTCTTCACACCATCCAGCTTCAAGGCTGTAGAGCTGAAAAAAAGAAGAATTTTAGGTACCGAGAGAGTAAAAAAGATAAATCCCCACCTTGGATGTGTGTCCATGTACCTGCCCTTATGTGAGAAATCATTGCTGTCTCCTGAGAGACCAGAGCTAATGGACAACAGCGTGGGGGACTGTCTGTCTGTGATGCTGCAGGAGGACGTGCTGATTGGCAACGACAGTCCATAAGGCTCCAGATTCAGAGCTGCGACAAAAGACAGGATCAGGACAAGCCCAAGCAAAGCAGACAAGGCTCTGCCAAAACATTTACTTACCTTTGGATCGAGACAGTTCCTCCTGCCTTTGATGCGGAGGCTTGTAAGGAGCCGCGCCTGCAGCCAACGCCTCCGACACAAATCCGTCCAGAAAAGAAAGCGAAGAATCCACCTGGAAAACAACAGAGTTACAGCTACAAACATGTGCATATGGAAAAATCAGACAAACCTGGTTAAAAGGAAACGCTGTTTTTTTTTTACATTGACCCCTTGATTTTCCGTTATTCCATCATGTTCTACTCACCCATATGAGTTTAGTGTCATTTAGAGCCGTTCTGAAGATATTCCGCTTTGTTTTTAAAACATATACAGTGGGGCAAAAAAGTATTTAGTCAGCCACCAATAGTGCAAGTTCTCCCACTTAAAAAGATGAGAGAGGCCGGTAATTTTCATCATAGATATTTCTCAACTATGAGAGACAAAATGAGAAAAAAAAATCCAGAAAATCACATGATTTTTAAAGAATTTATTTGCAAAATATGGTGGAAAATAAGTATTTGGTCAATAACAAAAGTTCATCTCAATACTTTGTTATATACCCTTTGTCGTCAATGACAGAGATCAAACGTTTTCTGTAAGTCTTCACAAGGTTTTCACACACTGTTGCTGGTATTTTGGCCCATTCCTCCATGCAGATCTCCTCTAGGGCAGTGATGTTCTGGGGCTGTCGCTGGGCAACACGGACTTTCAACTCCCTCCAAAGATTTTCTATGGGGTTGAGATCTGGAGACTGGCTAGGCCACTCCAGGACCTTGAAATGCTTCTTACGAAGCCACTCCTTCGTTACCCGGGCGATGTGTTTGGGATCATTGTCCTGCTGAAAGACCCAGCCACGTTTCATCTTCAATGCCCTTGCTGATGGAAGGAGGTTTTCACTCAAAATTTGACGATACATGGCCCCATTCATTCTTTCCTTTACACGGATCAGTCTTCCTGGTCCCTTAGCAGAAAAACAGCCCCAAAGCATGATGTTTCCACCCCCATGCTTCACTGTAGGTATGGTGTTCTTTGGATGCAACTCAGCATTCTCTCTCCTCCAAACACGACGAGTAGAGTTTTTACCAAAAACTTCTATTTTGGTTTCATCTGACCATGTGATATTCTCCCAGTCATCGTCTGGATCATCCAAATGCTCTCTAGCAAACTTGAGACGGGCCTTGACATGTACTGGCTTAAGCAGGGGGACACGTCTGGCACTGCAGGATTTGAGTCCCTGGCGGCGTAGTGTGTTACTGATGGTAGCCTTTGTTACTTTGGTCCCAGCTCTCTGCAGGTCATTCACTAGGTCCCCCCATGTGGTTCTGGGATTTTTACTCACCGTTCTTGTGATCATTTTGACCCCACGGGGTGAGATCTTGCGTGGAGCCCCAGATCGAGGAAGATTATCAGTGGTCTTGTATGTTTTCCATTTTCTAATAATTGATCCCACAGTTGATTTCTTCACACCAAGCTGTTTACCTATTGCAGATTCAGACTTCCCAGCCTGGTGCAGGTCTATAATTTTGTTTCGGGTGTCCTTTGACAGCTCTCTAGTTTTGGCCATGGTGGAGTTTAGAGTGTGACTGTTTGAGGTTGTGGACAGGTGTCTTTTATACTGATAACGGGTTCAAACAGGTGCCATTAATGAAGGTAACGAGTGGAGGACAGAGGAGCCTCTTACAGAAGAAGTTACAGGTCTGTGAGAGCCAGAAATCTTGCTTGTTTGTAACTGACCAAATACTTATTTTCCACCATATTTTGCAAATAAATTCTTTAAAAATCAGACAATGTGATTTTCTGGAATTTTTTTCTCATTTTGTCTCTCATAGTTGAGGTATATCTATGATGAAAATTACCGGCCTCTCTCATCTTTTTAAGTGGGAGAACTTGCACTATTGGTGGCTGACTAAATACTTTTTTGCCCCACTGTAAATATAAAAAATCTAAAGGCGGATGTCTGGGGGACAGTGATTGGCCTCCATGTTCTGAATGCTGGCGTACCATAAAGAATGAATTATGAACAGTTTAGTTTGTGCCTTCAAGTCGTTGCCCATAGGAAGACGTTACTTGGATATAACCTAACGGAATATCTTCAGAACGGCTCCAAATGACACTAAACTCATATGGGTGAGTAGAACATGATGGAATAACGTAAAATCAAGGACCCAATGTAAAAAAAAAAAAAAAAAAAAAAGGCGTACCCCTTTAACTCCCAAAGTCATGTTGGTCATCCTTTACTTTTGTTCCCCTAAAATATCCAGAAACATATGTGTTGCTGCCCTGATAAGGACATTAAAGAACCCTAAGATAATTTATTTAAACTGTTATTTATTTTATGTATTGGTAAAAGTTTTAGATTCATTTCTGTAAGTACCTGCAATTTAAAAACAAAGTTATTGTTCTGTTCCTGATGTCCAGCTGTTAACCTCAGCTTTATGGAGCTAAATCGGTCTCAATTTTCACAAATACACATATGTGATTCATACATTCACAGGACAAGATTCGCACTCACACAAAATGATTAACCCCATCACAAAATAATTCACGCACACAAAGGACAAGTAGGCAGTAGGTTCTTATCACCGTATGAATCCTAATCCTAACCCTAAAGTTAGTTCCTGTCAACTGGGCTGTAGAATCCTCTCCCTATATTATTAAATTCTCTGTGAAAAAGTACAGATCATTCTTTAATAAGATCGTCGTCTAACGGACATGCAATGCTTGTTTTTAAACCTAATGAGTGTAACAAACCTAGTGAATGATTTTTTTTGTTTTATGCACAAACTAAGACAAAAACCTGACTAATAAACGAATAAAACAGCGTGTTTGGCTGTAAGGAGAGCAGAGACGGAGGAAACTCTGTTTAATGCATATTAATAACCTGAGTGAAGTTGCCCCCCCCTTCTTTGAATCAGACAAAATTAGTGTCAAACATTTGTGCTACGTTTGTGCAGCAAAAATTTTTGTTTGTGCCGCTATCATTTTAAAGATATAAAGAAATATTTCTAGAGGTCATCAAAGGTCAACCAGCCCCCCCCACCTTCTTCAAATCAGACAAAATTGGTGTCAATTAACTCCGTTTGTGCAGCAAAAAAATTTGTTTGTGCTGCTATCATTTTTTTACAGTTTAAAATTATATAATCATAGGTTAGCAACTTATAATTTATATGAAATTCAGAGTTTCAGAATGAACAAATGTTTACTGACCTTTGATGGCTTCTACAAACAATTACTAATATCATTAAAATGATAGCAGTACGAAAAATGTATATATTTTATTTAAAATATGCATTTTTTTTTATATATATTTATTTTAAATATCTTATGTTTAAATTTAATTTTAAAATTTTGTATTTTTGTATGGCAAAAAGTTTCATTTGTACTGCTATCATTTTAATGATAATATTTTGTAGACAGGGTCCCTACAGCATAAGGCAAGTTAAATTCAAGACTTTTTAATACCACTTGAAATAAAAATTTAAGACCAAATTCACAAGAAACACAAGAAAAACCTGCTTGCGACAACTTAACCCAAAGGTTTATTTTAACATAAACCACTGCACTAATGTTTCAAATGTTGAAAAGCTTCCCATACAGGAAGAAAGCTAAAAACACACAAATGACAGATATATTTTAACAATTATTTAACTGAATTCACAAACTTTGTTTTAGCAGGGAACAAAACTAATCAGTTTTAAAGCCCCAACATAACCAGTGCTAAGTCTTTTTTGCAGCTATTTTTCTTTGTATGGTTTTCTTAGTATGTTTGATTTGGTGATAAGTGGAGGCGTTGCAGAGACAAGGGTGGAACTAAACTGAGAAATACCGGCTGTTTCTCTGTAACTCCATTTTGACGCTTTGTGTTTCGTGCTTCGCATGTGCGACTCCACTGCCTTAATTCCCATCGTTCTGAGCTTGAATGACTTCTTGCATAAATCCACTGAGCCTCATGTATGTTCCCTGGTTTTAGCCATGGAGGAAACTCTTGGCTAGAGACAATTTTGGTTACATTTACACTTGCTCATATTTTCCAGACAAAAAGTTAATGGTGCATCTCCCAAATGTCCCGGCAGCAACAACGCTTTTATTGGTTCCGCTATCGGGACGGAACCAATAATGGAGAGCATTTTTTTTATTTTTTTTTTTATAAAAATAAAAAATTGTCAATTTTAACGTTTTATTTAGATTACAAAAATAAATCGTAATAAAAATAATCCTGTTATGATCTTTTAAAAATTAAGACCTTCGAAAGACTGATTTAAGACATTTTAATACCAATTAAGGCCTTAGTTTTATTTTGAAGAATTCAATGCCTTTTAAGACTTTTTAAGGACCAGCGGGAACCCTGGTAGAGGTCATCAAAGGTCAGTTAACATCTGTTTTTGCTGCACAAACGTTTGACACAAATTTTTTCTAATTTGAAGAAGGTGGGGGGGCTGGTTGAAATTTATTTTCATTGATATCTTCAAAGCCAAACCAGCACAAATGACAATTTTTGCTGCACAAACAGAGCCGAGTTAACTTAAACCCATTTCATCTGATTTGAAGAAGGTGGGGGGGGGCAACTTCACTCAGGTATATTACTAATGTTATGCTGGCCTGACACGGTGTGCTGAGCTGACAGAACGAATAGTCCTCCCAGGTGGATTACTTTCTTGTGATTGGCTTATACAAGGGAGCTCTGTGATTGGTTGCAAACCAACCCCTGAATAATAAAATGCATTTGTGTATCGGAGAATCTCAAAAATCCACACACAAATGCAGTGAAGTTTCAAGACCACTTGTACTTTATAATTTAATTCATAATTGTTTATGGACCAGAAATACTTTGGTGAATCATGTGCTGTGCGTATGTGAATCTTGTACACTTGCGTGACTCGTTCTGTATGTGTTTGTGGATCGTTTCTTGAGCATGTATGAATCACACGTGTGTATTTGTGAAAATTGAGACCGATCTAGCTCAATTCAGCTTTTCCAGACAGTACTTCCTGTTTTCTTGATTACTGTAATTAACTCTGAGCCATGTGTTTGTATTACCTCCACTGGCTCCATGTTGGCACGGCGGGGTAACACCCTGGCCTGCAGCTCAGAGTCTTGGCTGAGGATCTGTAGCTCCTGAGCTCTTTGTCTCACCACCGTGTCCAGGGAGCTGCTGTATGTTTCAGACACATCCTGAACCAAAGTCGAAGTCGCTCCACCGGGGCAGAGCTTGGTCATTGCCATGAGGACCCAGCATTTTGTTTCACTGCTGCTGCTCCTCATGTCCATCAATTTAGCGAGCAGCCTCAAAACCACCTCTGGCTCCAGATCCTCCCGTAGATGAGAGAACTCTCCGAGAACCTGAACACAACGAAGCAGAACTTTAGCAGAGGAGACACAGTTCCTGTACACTCTAACATTTAATACTGCTACAGATTTTAATTTCCAGACACAAGTTGCTGAGGAAGATTCTCAGTCATCCAGGTCATAGTCATTCCAAAAAAGTAAAAAAAAAAAAACAATCCACTGGATTTTGTTTCCAAGTTTGAAGACTTTTCTCTTCCATCCAGGAAGCTTTTTCAATTCTAAATGTCAGAAGATGGGAAGAGAAACGTCTTCAAACTTGGAAACAAACTTTTTTTTTTTACTTTTTTTGAACTCCAGACACAAGCTTTTAGTCAACTGGACTAAAAGACTGTAAACTGTAAAGAAGTGAACAGCTGCAAATAACTATTCCCTCCTTTCTTCGATCCTTTTATTCATCTAAAAATATATATATGCATCTCGTTGCTCGTAGTTTGACCAAAACGCACCCAGGAGATTACTTGGAGGAAGCGCTGAGGCAGTTTGCTGCAGTCTTCTTCAAGCAAAGAGACGTATGAATTCACAGCAAACAGCCTCAACTTCTCGTCTTCTTCCACACTGTCAAATCCTGGACATATTGGAGAAAATCAGCACATAAAAAAAAAAATCCACTAAGGTTCTTAGCGGAACAAGTAGAGTTTGTGATTAACTCACCCTCTGAGAGCAGTTTTAGGAAACTGTTTGGGATGTCCGGCTGCAGCAAGTCTCCACCCAGTAAAAACACTGTGTTCATGGTCTCAATAAACCATTTGTTATCTGGTGCATATGTACGAAATTATATAGGATAATACAACCAGAGCAAATGAAGGTTGTGTTTTCCTCCCCAAACCAGATTAAAAATCGTCTACCACATCTTTAAAGTAAGGAACCCTGTCACACCCTTTTTGATTCAGCCAGCGTATGCCCGACTTCCCAGAATCTCCTAAAAATGTTGGCATACACTGAACTTTCCATGTATTGTTTTCATTTTTGGGCGTATACAGAACTAATGTCCAACGACAGCCTAACTAATGCATAACGCACAGCAGCGTAATGCCCATGAAATGATACACAACAGGGCTCGATGTCAACCATCGACCGATCGCTCAGGGCAAGTAGTTTTTATTGTTGGGTGAGTACAAATTTCATTGCATTTGCCCGCCGGGCAAGAGCAATGATCGCAAAAAAAAATTATTTATCACTCAAAATTACTTTAAAATCACAGACATTCAATGAAAACGTCCCAGAAGCGTTGCCGGCGCCATTTTTGTTGTTTTGTAACACATTCTCGCGTGATTTTTGTCCACCTAGCGGTAATTTTGATGTAGTTACCAAAATGACAAACAAGCTAGAAAGCGCTATCACATGGCAGTCTTCTTTTCCCATATTGAACTGAAATAAAATTTAAAAATCAGTTAACTTTTTTTTTTTTTTCAGTGGCCCTAATCCTCTTCCGTAGACTCAGGATTCGTTTTCCCTGACAAAAAAAAAAAAAAAGTTAACCGATTTTTTCTCAGGATTCTGACTTTAATCTCAGAATTCTGACTTTTTTCTCAGAATTCACTTTTTTCTCAGAATTCTGACTTTAAACTCAGAATTCTGACTTTTTTCTCAGAATTCAGACTTTTTTCTCAGGATTCTGACTTTAATCTCAGGATTCTGACTTTAATCTCAGGATTCTGACTTTAATCTCAGGATTCTGACTTTTTTCTCAGAATTCTGACTTTAATCTCAGAATTCTGACTTTAATCTCAGAATTCTGACTTTTTTCTCAGAATTCTGACTTTTTTCTCAGAATTCAGACTTTTTTCTCAGAATTCAGACTTTTTTCTCAGAATTGTGACGTTTTTTCTCAGAATTCTGACTTTAATCTCAGAATTCTGACTTTTTTCTCAGAATTCAGACTTTTTTCTCAGAATTGTGACTTAATTTCTGAGAAAAAAGTCTGAATTCTGAGTTTGTTCCCATGTTAAACTGAAATAAAATGTAAAAATCAGTTAACTTTTTTATTCTGACTTTTTTCTCAGAATTCTGACGTTTTTTCTCAGAATTCTGACTTTAATTCTGAGAAAAAAGTCAGAATTCTGAGTTTTTCTCAGAATTAAAGTCAGAATTCCGACTTTTTTCTCAGAATTGTGACTTTAATTCTAAGGAAAAAGTCAGAATTCTGAGTTTGTTCCCATGTTAAACTGAAATAAAATGTAAAAATCAGTTAACTTTTTTTTATTCTGACTTTAATCTCAGAATTCACTTTTTTCTCAGAATTCTGACTTTAAACTCAGAATTCTGACTTTTTTCTCAGAATTCAGACTTTTTTCTCAGGATTCTGACTTTAATCTCAGGATTCTGACTTTAATCTCAGGATTCTGACTTTTTTCTCAGAATTCTGACTTTAATCTCAGAATTCTGACTTTAATCTCAGAATTCTGACTTTTTTCTCAGAATTCTGACTTTTTTCTCAGAATTCAGACTTTTTTCTCAGAATTCAGACTTTTTTCTCAGAATTGTGACATTTTTTCTCAGAATTCTGACTTTAATCTCAGAATTCTGACTTTTTTCTCAGAATTCAGACTTTTTTCTCAGAATTGTGACTTAATTTCTGAGAAAAAAGTCTGAATTCTGAGTTTGTTCCCATGTTAAACTGAAATAAAATGTAAAAATCAGTTAACTTTTTTATTCTGACTTTTTTCTCAGAATTCTGACGTTTTTTCTCAGAATTCTGACTTTAATTCTGAGAAAAAAGTCAGAATTCTGAGTTTTTCTCAGAATTAAAGACAGAATTCCGACTTTTTTCTCAGAATTGTGACTTTAATTCTAAGGAAAAAGTCAGAATTCTGAGTTTGTTCCCATGTTAAACTGAAATAAAATGTAAAAATCAGTTAACTTTTTTTTATTCTGACTTTAATCTCAGAATTCTGACGTTTTTTCTCAGAATTCTGACTTTAATTCTGAGAAAAAAGTCGGAATTCTGAGTTTTTTCCCCAATAAAATGTAAAAATCAGTTAACTATTTTTTTTTTTTCAGTGGCCCTAATCCTCTTCCATATGAGTCAGTTAAAAGTCAGGGAATTCTGAAATGATGTCAGACTGTGGAAACCCTGAAGTCACATTATATTAATAGTATTATTTGCATAAACATACCGTGACTCTAAAACAAAAGTTATTCATTTGTGACATTGACTTCTGTCTTGTGATTTATCTTAAGTTTTTAACCTGTCAAGTTTTTTTTCCGATTTTTAACAGTACAATTTATATTTTTCCAAGCACACAACAGTTTAAAGCAAAGTTTAGTTTGAAAAGAATGTGCAGGAAGGATTGAAAAGCACGTTAACACGGTAATGTAGGCTTGAGTTCATTATCTGACGCATGCAGATACACACCAGGAACCTGGAAACTTAGGCCCCGTCCACACAAAGTCAAAACGAACACGAAACGCTAATATTTTCCAGAACGTTTGTCGTAGACGGAGACGTAAAATAAATGTGATCGTCCACACGAATGCATGAAAACGCTGCAAAATGTATGCCAGGCCTGTAAGTGGCGCTGTGGTGCCAAAGCAAAAATAGGCGACGAAATGTTGGGCATGCGCACTAATATTTATACATGGTTGCCCTGCGGGTCCATTTTCGTGGTTCAGTCAAATTCAGGTGCTGAACTATGTGGTCGATATTGCTCTGTTCTTCCTGGAGATATTCCAGAAGAAGAAGATTCTGTTGTAAGCCCGACAGCAGGGTGAGTAGCATGAGCAGCAACCATTCAACACAGTACGGCGCCATTGTTGTTGTGATACTGTGTCGCGCATGCGTGTTTAGAGGCGAAGCTATGACGCATGCGTGTAAAAAAAAAATGCGGTTAGAGCTTAAAGATGGAAACGCGAAAACGGCGTTTCAAAATCTTCCCACTCTGAAGGCTGAATAAAAAAAAGATTGTTTACAGACCCCCGAAACGCCGGCTTCGTGTGGATGAGAGGCTGGTTTGGTGAAAAATTTGTGCGTTTAGGCCAGGGTTCGGCTTCGTGTGGACGGGGCCTGAAAAAATACTGAATTACAAAAAACATTTAAAAAACAAACATGTTTCATTGATATATATACAAAAATGAATATTAGGAACTATATTTATCAAACATTATACTCAGGGTGTCTACAAATATAAACAAGTTCAATTTAATACTTTTTAAGACCTTTTAATACCACTTTTAAATGAAATTTAAGACCAAACGTACGATGGAAATACAAATCAAAATGATGGTTGAGTTTAAGAACATTGGTTAAATGTGTGTAATGTGAAAAGACAACAAACATAAGCACAAATACACCACATTTTTGGACTTCGGTGATGAGCTCTTTTTTTATATATGGCGCCAATCCAAATTTAGCTATGTATCTGGTTTTGTCTTTTTCACAAGTAAATGACTGTACAAGCCCCGAATCTGGAAACATTGCTTTGAACAGTTCTTCAATCCCGTCATTAGACCTGAATGAATGGTGGCTTGTCACAGTCCTCAGCACCCACCTCTGCTCGGAGTGTTGGCGTGGAGCCACAAATTGCTCGGAGCTCAGATGGTACGCTTGTTGCAGGCTGTGGATTTCCTGTTGTAACATTCAGCGTTGTACTGTTAACATTGTTGCTTGTGGTGGAAACGGTGGAGCAGAAACTAGCAATTGCAGGCTGCTGGCGTGCTTTTACATAGTCTTTATGTTTTTTACTCTGTACGTGAGATTCAACTGCTCTGATCCCAGTTGTCCCAAGATTGAAATTCTTCCGACATACAATGCAGTTAGCTTCCTAAGTGCTGCCAGGCACCGACCGTAACCAAGAATATTCATTCTTTCCTAGCCATTTGTGATTGAACTTGCATTTCCCCATGTTTAAGTAGTCGAGGGGCTATCGGTGCCGTATTCGGCCTACCTGTAGATGCTTTAGCCTACGCCATCAAGAGCTGCGCGATACGAGCTGCGCAGTAGGCTAAGCTCTGACCTAACCATAGACAACGCAGCGCATAGGTTACCGGAAAGAAATATTCGACCTCGCAGAACAGATTGCCCGCATTTTCACGGTGACATGACACACAAATATTTAAGACCCATGCAAAATTACTTTAAGACAATTTAATACTTTTCAAGGCCTTATTTTGAGGAAAATTGATTAACGACTTTTTAAGACTTTTTAAGGACCCGCGGCCACCCTGATACTGGGCAAGTAAAAATTGTTTCTGGGCAAATGAAATGTGAAAGTCACTTGCCCAAAGGGCAAGTGGTAAAAATCCTTAACGTCAACCCCTGCACAAGCATCATTTCATGGGCATTACTGAGCTTCAGGTAAAGCTGTCCCTCTCAGGGCACATTGCTGCTTCTAAGGGAATCAGCGATTTTGAAGTACCCTTTGGGTCTTTGCCTTTTTAGAACAGTCAACTACATTCTGGTTTAAACATTTAAAAGAAGAAAATATTAAAGTGAAACCTACCACCGTAAAGGTGTGACAGGGGCTCAAGCAGCAGATCGGAAAGCAACATTTAAAGAATTGTAAGGATATTTTTCAGCCAGTTCTGCCACCTTCCCCACCAGGTCAATGGTAGTGTGATCATCTTCAGTGATTCGCAGAAACTCCAGCATCTTCTCAACAATCACTGTGACGTTCTGGTCATTAGTTATTCGAAAGAGCAGCTCCAGCGTCTGGGAAGAACCAGAAGAAAAAGGCCATGGAGACTGTTGTATAACTCACCAGAACCCAACCCTGCAGCAGCATCCGCCTTACCTCCCGCTTGATAATGAGGTCCGGGTGATCAAGACACTCGATGATGGTCATCTGATGCTGCAAGGCTAACTTTGGGTCCTGCTGCACCACGTAGGTGAGAGCTTTCAGACCTGCAAAATAATGTTCAAGCCATGATGGAAACCCTGCTTCTTATTGTGGGGAAATAATTTGCAAACGTTCACGTCTTTTTCATCTTACCAAGATACTTTAGATTAATCTTTGGCGACATGACAAAGTTCCCAATGCACTTTGCAGCTTTTTCCAACAGGTCAGTTTTGGGATAAATGGTATAAATACATTTTACACACTCGTATAAAATAGCTGCGAACAAAGAGAGATGCAAGTTAGTGGCTGGAAAAATAAAAAAAAATCATCTTCTGATATTTCAGAGTATCTTTTAAAGGAAAAGTCTGGTCACATTCAGAATTAAGCTTCTGAAAGTACTTTAAATATTAATTTATTACATACTGTTCAATAAATTATAAGCTTTTACAATTAAGAGTAATTTTCATTTGCATGTACCACATTTCTTTTCAAATCTGGTTTTGCTGCTAAGCGTTGTGTTCGGCGAGGAAAGCTTAACCCCCTATTTTTAACTCTCATACACGGTCAGTTATTGACGCTGGTACATCAGCTGTTGCCGTAGCTCCCTGCAATGTCTAGCTTGATGACCAGGGTCTAACTCGTGTCTGTGTAGCACCTTTTTGCCGCCGGATGGGTAAATAAGTTTCCTGGAGCCCAGCGTGCAGAAGCAAGCGCCTGGTTGACCTAACTTCCTGCACCAGCGGCTAAATGGCTCGCCATCTCGCCCTGTCTCCTCCTGCCACGCCCAGCGCCATTTATTTTAGAGACCTTTATCTATGGTCCTGACATCTTCCTCAGGGTCCATGAACTGCATTATGTCCACTCCTTGCAATTCTGTTCTCTCTATCCTCCTTCTCTCCAAACACAAAGTTTAATTTATTTATTTTTTGACTTTTTACACGTCTCTCCGTTAAACGTGTAGAACTTCAGCACTGTACCACGATCTGAAGAAGCAAGAAAGGAGAGGAGGAGGTAAACGCTTTCCCAAGACCCGCCCCCTTTTTCTTCTGATTGGCTAATACGCAAGAGGGATTTCTATTGTCTTTCTTTTATTTATTTACCGTCAATTTATTTTCAAGCAATTTTTTTTTTACCCATGGGCAATCGCCTGGGGCCGGAATACTTTAAATCGCTGTTTTATTTTATTTTTTCACTGATTAATGTTAAATTCATAAAATCCCAGCGAACATATTAGTTTTAGGCAGTGTTGTATAGTAACAAAGTAAAAATACTTCACTACTGTACTGAAGTATATTTTGGAGTACTTTATATTTTCCAAGAGTATACATTTTTTTGAGAACTTTCACTTTTACTTCACTACATTTACGAACATAATTGCATACTTTTACTCCAATACATTTTTGGTTTAGTTACTAAGTAAAAAAAAAAACAACAAAAAAAACGAGCGAGAGAAACGCAAGTGTTTTGACCCCCCCCCCCACTGACTACAAAGTCGGGTCTTGCCTGGGCTTCTTCATCAACACCAATAGGATACGCCTGTTTCGCAAAGCCAGTCTAAATTTGTCCTACAATTGGTTGTTTATATTATTTTAAGTTAATTTAACCTTCAAAGTTTACCAAAATGTAAAAAAATGTCATTCAAACTGCACTTATTTTTTACTTATGCTTTTCACTACACAGGGTTCCTACAGCATAAGGCAAATTAAATTCAAGACTTTGCTCATATTTTCCAGACAAAAAGTTAATGGAGCATCTCCCAAATGTCCCGGCAGCAACAACGCTTTATTGGTTCCGCTATCGGGACGGAACCAATAATGGAGAGCATTTTTTTTATTTTTTTTTTTTATTAAAAAAAAATGTTTTCAATTTTAATGTTTCATTTAGAGTACAAAATTAAATCTTAATAAAAATATTCCTATTTATGATGTTTTGAACAAATAAGACCTACAAAAGACTAATTTAAGACATTTTAATACCAATTAAGGCCTTAGTTTTATTTTGTAGAATTCAATGCCTTTTAAAACTTTTGAAGGACCCGCGGGAACCCTGCTACATTACTTGAGTACATCTATTTTTACAGTAATTCTTATATTTTAGTACAAGCCATTTCAGATACTTTAAGACTTTTACTCAAGTAACATTTCAGTCAGTGACTTGGACTTTTAACAAAGTCATATTTTGAAGAGGTACTTATACTTTTACTTGACTCCGAGATTTCAGTACTTTATACAACACTGGTTTTAGGTATAAATAATGATCCATTGATCATTCCTTGCTGACCGGACTTTTCCTTTAACATCAAACACACCGTAGGTGATGTTGTGGTTCATCTCTGCTCTTCGCAAAGACTCGTCAAGGATTTCATACATGATTTCACTGGTGCTGTGCAAAGAGAGGAGAGAGATTTTTTTTAATGACATTCGTGGGCATCAGGTTAAACAGTAGAGAGCAGGAGAAGCGATTACCTGCGGTCATTTTTACCCAGTAAGGAGAGAATTCGGAGAAGGTGGATCTGAAGCCATGGGGCGGGAACACTGTGATAGTTAAAATCCATGGGCAGCTTTCCTCCCACCACCTGCTTCAGTATGGTGATAAAACTACCAGCTAGATCTTTGTAACCTTCCGGATTTTCCTGAAACGATTTCAGCTTTTTATATCGTGACAGTAGATGACACCACAGAGAAGGAGTGTTTAATGCTTAAATTCCCCGTTAGTTACCTGGATGAGCTGCAGGTAGATGTGTAAAGAAGCCGACATCACACCTGGGTCTTTGTCGCACAGAGCTTTTCGAAACTTGTTGTGAATGTGCTGAACTTGATTCGGCGCTATGAGGTAGAACTTATACAGAGCAAGAACGGCTTTACGTCGAATTATTTCTCTACAACAGTACGGGACAATAAGCGCTCATCAGTCACTGCTTTCAAACATTCATCTAACAAAGAAAAAGGAGCATTTCTTACTTTGGGTGATTAAGCTTCTCCTCCACCAGCGGGAGGATTGCAGGGATCATGTCTTTGGGGAACATCTGGCTCACCACTGTGAGAGCCATGCACACTTCGATCAGGTTCGTGCTCTGAAGATCCTGCAGGAACATCCATGTAGTCTCATTATGACCCTTTAAATGTTATTAAATCAAGCAAAAACCTTTGTTTCTAGATGTTGGAGCTTGGCCTGTTTTCCAGTGTAGTCCTGTTTCTCTGACTGTGACTAACTGGATGTGCTCTCTTCATCCTCTGACATGGGAGCTGGCTCGGAGCTCGTCTGCCTGGCTGTGTGTTTCCTGGACGGGGCCGCCTGTGGAGCTGGTTGATAGTTGCCTTTTGTATCTATGCTTCTTTTTCTATGCCTGCTTCTGTCTCCTTGAACCCCAGTGGGCCTCAGCAGATGGCCGCTCACACTGAGCCTGGTTCTGCTGGAGGTTTCTTCCTGTTCAAAGGGAGTTTTTCCTCTCCACTGTCGCTACAAGCATGCTTAGTGTGAGGGATTGCTGAAGAGTCAATGAGTCGATGCAATCAGCTGGTTTTCCTTAGATAGAAAACTTTGAATCAATCTGACTGGATGATCTGGCGAACTGTAACGTGCCTTGAGACGACATGATGTGAATTGGTGTTTTAGAAATAAACTGACTTGAATTATTTTTTTGCAGGTGTAAAAATATTTATAATCTTGTAAAAGAAACACATGCGTCATACAGGAAAAACCTCTAAACTCCCACCTTTAACACCGTGTTAACCAGCAGGAGAAGCAGCTCGTGACCTTCGTTCAAAAACAGCGACACGGCCAGATAACCTGAGAATCACAAACAAATGAGACACAGAAACTAAGTCCAAACAAACTAACATAAAAGCAGTTCATTTTAAATCTGAATAAAAGTTTACAATTTAAAAGTTGGAAAATTTTAACATTTGTTCTGTTTAATTAATATTCAACTTGAGAGATTATTTTAGATCCATATAAAGAATGATCTTTTTCCATTATTGGTTTGGTTAGGATTTCTTTATTGTACGCCGTTATCAAAGCTGACTTCAGAGTTTGTTTACCAGCTTCGTCTCATTTCTTTTCAAATTCAGAAACAGATTTAGTTGCATTAACAATTAGGACAGGTTACAGATAAACGCTGTCAAATCCTGGCCTGCTAACTAATCAGATGTCAAATATGGCTGCTGGAAATAACCATCATCATTCCACACTCTAATTTAGTCATAGTGCTCGTGACTTGGTCCACAAGATTTAAAATAATAATATTAAAAATGGTTCAAATAAAGACAAACCTGAAAGCCAGTTCATCACTATAATATATCAATATTGAGCTAGTAATAGAATAGGTGCACAATTAAAGGAAAAGTCGCTCATATTCAGAATTCAAATTTCTGAAAGTTCTTTAAATCTGAAATGATTCCATCCTGTTCAATAAATGATCAGGGTTTTTAATTAAGTGTAATTTTCATGTGAATGTGCTTTACTGGAGGCATCCATGTTTGTCAAAGAACACTACTGCCACCTACTGGTTAGTGACATTGTCACGGTGCGGTATCGGCTGTTGATCAAGTCCCAGTGCTGTATCTGGTGTTTGTCACAACGCGCTATTATCCAAGTCATCTTGGAAACATTCTTCTTCCAAATGTCGGCTACATATTACGTGTTTTTTCTCTGGCCAGAAGTTCGATGGCAAATCCTCCCTCTTCAAGTTGGCGATCCAACGACCAACCCGTCCGTGGAGGATCAGGAATCAGAAAGGTGGAATAACTCTTTTTCCACTTTTCCCCGATGTATTCCAGCATCCAGCTGCCATGCACGTGGGCATTGTCAGTTTCACTATAGCTCTGGTGAATTTCAATGGTGAAGTCCTCTGGATATCTTCAATAATTGTTGTTGATTGCAGATGTGTCTAGTAGTTCCCATTGATTTAGCTTGTAAAGCGGGGAGAACGGCGCTAGGCTTACCGCACCGTGACGTCACTGCTGGAAGATGGCAGGAGGGAGGGGTTACTATATTTGGGCAAAAATGGCCGCTCCCAGACTCAGTGATCATGAAGACAATTATATATATTTTTTTTTTTTTACTGTTTAACGCTAAATTCATTAAATTACCGCAAACGTATCAGTTTTAGGTATAAATAACGATCCATTGATTATTCCCTGCTGACTGGACTTTTCCTTTAATGCTACTTTCACACCTAAAGCAGCAGAGGCAGCTTGTTTACATGCAAAGTCAATGATTGACGCGCTTCAAGGCTCAGCAAAAGGTCCTGCAGCGCGTAGGCAGCAGCTGCAGGAGTTGGAAAAACTGGTAACTTTAGCTGCTGGACGCGCCTCATCAACCAATCAGAGAAGCTGATCTGGGAGCTGGCAGGGAGTCAGACACAGCACTGCTGATGCAGAGCGCCATGATCACTCCTCTGAAACAGTTTATTAACGCCTAAATTAACTTAAAATGCCAAATTCTGCCAGCAAAACATGTTCACTTTTATCATCCCAGTGCCAGCAGTTTAGATTAGGTATGTGAAAAACGCCAACATCTACTTCAAGCTGCAGCAAAAAGTAGTGGCAAACCGCGAAGAGGCGACCGGGCCTGAGCTGTTGAACGGGATTCCCAGTGACAGTGCGCCGCCGGTATGTGGGGGTCTGAGCGGCTCCCACAGAGAAATAACCTTTGAAGGCAGGATGGTAATCTGGATGAACTGACTGCACAGACCATGTTTTCAGGAGGACTTTCTCACTTAAAAACATTAAAACCACTTTTTCCCCACTGATCACAGCAAATATAGAGAAAGGATAGGGTAGCTATCTAATATGCGACTTAAATAGTCACATGTTAGAAGTCCTGCATGAGTTATTCTCTAGATCGGTTCCCAGAAACGGAGCAGCAGCGCAGCAGTGTTCCTGCAGCCAACCCAAGGCTGAACCAGAATCCCCTCAGCGGTCCTCAAGCACTGAAAATTTTCGTAAATGTGATTGTAGATGATGCAAAAATCTGAAGACAGGCTGGGCTCCTGAAATGTAATGCTAATTTTTCACTGAAAAAATAAAAAAGATGAGGTTATTTTTGACCTTTCTGCAACTCTATCTCAGACATGGAGGTTAGCATGATGAGAGACGTGGTGTGGGATATCCATCGATTTTTTTTCTGTTAAATTATCAGCAACATCAAAACAATATATATATCCTGATCAGCAGGATAAGGAAGGGTTTTCTTACACTTACCGACTCTTTTCTCCAGAACATTCCCCTGCTGAGCCAGTTTAATGGCATGAATATAGCTGAAGGAGACGCCGTAGCCCAACATTTCACAGTAGATCGCTCTCACCATGATCTCCTTCATCTGCCTCTGAATCAGATCAGAAATAAGGAACTTATTCAGAAAGAGGATTGAGCTGTAGAGGAAAAGATGACAGGAAAACAAGCAAACGAATA
Organism: Cyprinodon diabolis; assembly: GCA_030533445.1. Taxonomy (NCBI): domain Eukaryota; kingdom Metazoa; phylum Chordata; class Actinopteri; order Cyprinodontiformes; family Cyprinodontidae; genus Cyprinodon; species Cyprinodon diabolis. The sequence continues at coordinate 47,798,530 of CM060063.1, read as the reverse complement.
CCATAGTGGTGTTAGGGGAAGACACTTGTTCTTTAATCAGCAAAAGCTCCCGCTGGATAAGTTTCTCTTCCTCCTGCAGAGAGCGAGAGAAGAAAAGGTAACATAGTGTGATGAAAATCCCCTTCAGTTATCAGTGCGTTTGTTATTTCCAATTAAATGTGTCTGCTGTATTCAACCGATAATTTTAAATTCATTAAAAAAAGCTTTTTGACAGTTTTTGGGTTAAATGAAAAGTTTGAGCCTTCTGCTACGTTCACACCGGACGTGCTTTGAGCAGCAGAAGCAGCAGATTTACTGTTAAAGTCTATGGTTGGCGTGCATCAAGGCGCATCAAAAGGTATCTAGAGCAGCAGGATATCTGAAGGCAGGATGGTAATCTGGATGAACTGACTGCACAGACCATGTTTTCAGGAGGACTTTCTCTCTTCAAAATAGATTCAAACTACTTTTTACCCGCTGATCACAGCTAATATAGCAAAGCCGCTCTCTGGCATTGAACACGAGAGCAGCAGAAGCATCAGAACACCACTGTCTGAATGTTGAATAAAACAGGAAAACAAAAACAAAAAATCACTGAATGTTGGGGAAAAACTGCAAATCATAACTCAGTCTTATGTTTACACATGATCACTGCTGCACTTTAAGAAATGGAAATGTCTTGAAAGATGTACTGAACGAAATCTGGACGAAATCTGTCCAAATCTAAAAGTCAAAGTTGGTGAAGATTCTCAGGCATTCCGAAAGAAAAAAGAAAATTAAAAACAATCCACTGCACTTTGTTTCAGTTTGAAGATGTTTCTCTTCCATCCAGGAAGCTTTTTAAATTCAAAATGTCAGAAATAGCGTTTAGTTCCAGGCTTTATACAGCAGCCCAACAAAGCCTGGTTTTAGTTTAGAAAACATACAAAAACAAACAAAATGGGGTGGATGGGAAGCGAAGCATCTTCAAACTCTGGATAATTTTATTTATTTTTATTTTTTTGGAATATAATTCTGAGTCTACAGTGCTCGCCATGCTGGAAACCTTTAAGTTCAAAGTCGTTCAGATTCAGGGCTGCTCAGTGGCACAGTGGGTAGCACTGCTGCCTTGCAGCAACAAGGTTCTGGGTTCTGGGTTCCGGCTTCCTCCGACAGTCCAAAACATGACTGTTAGGTTAATATGCTTCTCTAAATCCTCCTTAGGTGTGAGTGTGAATGGTTGTTTGTCCTGTTTGTCTCTGTGTTTCCCTGTGATGGACTGGGGACCTGTTCAGGGTGGACCCGCCTCTCACCTGGAGACACCAGGACCCCTCATGACCCCAGCAGGGATAAAGTGTGATGGAAAATGGATCAAACCTGTACTGAATTCTGTATTTTATTATACATTATATTATAAAAGCAGGTTTTAATTAAATTACTTTCCTTTCACAAAGTTTATAAGCTAATCAGATCAGCTCAGGTGTCATTTAAAACCAGCTGACGCTGTTAACCATCAGATTTCAACATTCTGACTCAAAGGAAAGCACTTGAACGCACCATGGAGGAAAAATCTTTCAAAAGTCCTAATTTGTCCAAAAATAATAATAATAATAATAAATAAATAAACTACTAAACTGCGACATCAGACCCTTTGAAATGAAACCATTATAATGTAGGATATGATTCCAGGAGAAAAACATCTTTCATGAAAGACTGAGCACTTTAGCAAGCTAACGAAGCAACAGCTAAGTCACAGCTTGTATGATGTTTAGATGAGCGACTTACATGTTTAGATGTGAGTTCAGTGATTCCTCTGATGAGGTTTCCTAGCTTAGAGTTGGTGGACAGCCTAGCAGAGCCGGGCTGGGAGTCTAAGGAGAGCAGACTTGGCAGAGCTGTCAGCGTTTTCTCCACCACATCGCTCATTTTCACTGCTAACAGCTCGCTTTTCCAGCGGCTAATGTGCTAAAACACACCAATAACACGATTCCTGTCAATAAATATCATTACATGGCTGTTAAGCTGCCTGTTTGGCTTTTAAAACAGCTACTTTAGATAAAATATCATCACTGCTCGTTCAATGTTTTTAGGAAGCCTGACAAAAGCGTCTTGATGGCGTCACTTCCGCTTTTGTATGCCCAGGATGACACATTTCCGGGGTTTTTTTTCGGGACCAGTGTTTTTTCTTATTTTATTTTATTAATTTTTTTATTTAAGTAAAGAATAAACAACCCATTTCAGCATTGTATCAAACAATAGATAAAAAACAATAAAATTAGGGTTAGATTTTTGATAACAAAATAATATATTCTAAGACTATAAATAAAAAATAAATGAAAGAAATTAATAATATACGTTTCATGAAATTCATACACTATCTGACGTCATTTTCAATATGAATAAAATTAGGGTGAAAGTTTTTGTTTTCCTTAATGTGAATAAAAAAAATTCCTTAAAGAAACGTATGTCTGAACATTTCTTTAGAAGCCTTTAAGTGCTGAAGAAAAAAATATATAGAAGGTTTGGATATGTGACATTCATAGTGTGTTTTTTGTTTTGTTTTTGGAGTTATATTGAAAGTTGAATACAAGTTAGTTATATAGGACTGAATAATTAACTAATTCATTTATCATTCATCCCAGCTATTTCAGGCCAAAAATGTCTCTCTCTCTCTTATAACTTTTATTTCTACCTATATGATTTTAACAACTATAATATTCAACAGCTCTGTATGCATGCACACATGTACAATATAAAACTATTCAAGGAATATGGTTATTTTACATCTATTCTTACATTTGTATATCCTTAGAACATAAATGAGTCCTACCCTGACTTGTTTACGTTAAACTATTGCATTTAAGCAAAAAGTTTGTTTGTGACAGAAAAGAAAACATGCACCCCTATAAAGATAGTAAAACAATGAATAAACTATATTGATGATAAAAATAAGTTTTTTTGTTTCTACAGAGTAAAAAAAATTAATTTTCTCAAAAACCAAAAGAAAAAGACTTATTTCCATTAAACCCAGCACAACTTATTAATTTGCGTAATACCTCACCAGTTGTTCTGCTTGGTTGCACTGATTTGATATACTTTGGAAACTTGTACTAAGCCAATAACATGGCAGCAATACTGTGCATTTATGGGTCTTAACAGGAGATGACAAGTCAGTTGATTATGCAAGATGGGCTGCTTTATTCCGAAGCTGATGATCTACTGGAGTTTTTATGCCCCATTTTTCAATCATCTTTAAAATGCAGAAAATATGTTGATTAATCGAGGTTGAACAGTAAGATCTGCATGCAGACCGACACAAGTGTAAACAAAAAGAAATTTCATTAAGAACAGCTCTCTGGACAATTTCCTTTTTTAAAGTGCAGCCTTGAGAAGGTAAGCAGCAGTGATAAAAAAAAAAAAAAAACATTGATAAACAATAATACACTGTACTGTAAAGTGTTTTGACAGTATCAAACTGTGCACCTGGTGATTAATTAAACATATCCAGCTATGGACAATTTCACCGTAATGGATAATTGAAAATAGCAGCAACATCAGAGATGTGCAAAATGACAGCAGCATGTTAGTCTTTGTTCACTTTACAATGAAAAAAATGTAAAAGAAACAGTTTTGAAAAGTTCAGCATTCATTCTTTTCCTGCTATGTGTGTCAACTGCAATGGTTGCTAGGCGACAGAGCGTACGGCAAAGAAAGAAGCTGAGGGCTGGACCTGTTTTCAAGGACTTAGAAGGATCCAGTCCAGGTAGACCGCATCCTTGGAAGACGCAGCCCATCAATTCGAATGCAGCCAATGAGTTGATGTATTTAGCTGGTTTTCCTTACGTTAGGTTTATCATTTATACATCATGTGCATTGTTATTTTGTTAGTCAGATTAGACAGAATAGAAGGCCTTCCTTGACATTGTGGATGTCAAAGTGTGTACGGAGGTGATCTAATCAGGAAAGCCTTTAAAAGTACACAGGATATGGGCACATCTTGGAGCCGGTCGGAAAGAGGATAGCGTTCTGTAACCCTGAGGCATAGAAGCAAGCTGTATATGGGTCAGGGCATTGATGGCGTGTCAGTTTCTGATGCGGACAGCTAAGCATCCACCTGATGCAGCACATAGACTCACAAGGTATAAGAAGCAGGAGATGACCTTGTTCGGGGCTCAATTTTTGCCGGACGCTCGCGGACGTGATTTTTGAGCCCACAGCTGTGCAACCTCCAAGCACTTTCTCTGTCCTGTAACGACCTGATCTGGAATAAACTCTGTTATTTTTTACTCCTGTTTTATAGTTCTTTTTATATGGTTTTACCCAGTTTGAGTTAAGAGTAGAAAATAACCTGCTCCCAGGAAAAGGACCGGTGAGGAAGCCCCCGGAGCGCAACAGCTTTTTATTGGGGGCATAACTTCCTCATTTTAAACTTTGAATCAATTTGACTGGATGACCTGGTTGAATTGTAAAGTGACCTGAAATGACGTGTTGTGAATTGGCGCTATAGAAATAAACTGAATTGAGTTTATTTCCTGATAGACCAGCTGGATGAAGAGGAGTTAGGGTGTTGAAATGTGTGGATGGTAAATATGATGAAGAAAGTTCTTGTTAATTTACTTAAAATTTAATAACAAAGAATAACAAGAATTGAATATGCTGGTGAAGATTCTCAGTCATCCAGGTCATAGTCATTCCACAAAAAAAAAAACACTAAAATCAATCCGCTGGACTTTGTTTCCAAGTTTGAAGACGTTTCTCTTCCATCCAGGAAGCTTTTTCAATTCAAAATGTCAGAAATAGCGTTTAGTTCCAGTTTTTATCCAGCAGCCCAAGAAAGCCTGGTTTTAGTTTAGAAAACATGCGAATAGAAACGGATGAACGGGTCCCCCCCTTTGGAATGGGGGTCGTTTGGCTTCTTTGTTAGCCTGCAATGCCCCATACCTGTCTATGTCTCTGAAAGGGGGGTTGTTAGAGGGAATTGTTGGCCTGCCGATGAGGCCGTCATCACAGCCCCATCTCCTGTACAGGAGAGTGGAGGACCTCATCTTTTCAGCCAGGTCAACATTCCTGCCATTTCTGACACTTTGATTTGAAAAAACTTCCTGGATGGGAAGAGAAACGTCTTCAAACTTGGAAACAAAGTCCAGTGTTTTTAATTTTCTTTTTTTTTTGGAACAAGAATTTAATGTTAAACTCATAAATATCACATTCTGTGAATTAATTTACCACTTTTATTTACAGATTTTTACCACTGGCCACTTCACTCCTTTGCTTTTTTGTATTTTTGTAGTTTCGGTTTTATACAAACCTTTTCAGGTGTGAAACAGCGCCCTCTGCTGTACGACATTTAGTACTAATTAAGAGTCATTTTGTGTGTGCCCATTTTGGAAAATAAGGATATTTTTTCCCCATATTTGACTTACAGTCTTCAGTAATTAAATGTGTTTTTACAGATTTTTATTTTTACTTATTATAACTGATCTCTGAAACGGATTAATATTTAAGTAGAAATTACAGATGTGCTGCTATAGAATTAAACAGGAAGGGAAAAAATTTCAATTTAAGAGTGGTTGCATGATATCCAATGAAGCAATGAAAGAATAAATCCATTGTGAAAGCCATTTTTATATTGTTTATAAAAACAAGTTGGTACATAACTATCATAAAAAAGATTATTAAAAAAAAAAAAACAGATTTGATATAAAGTGAGAGACACGTGAATGATATTCAAAACTCGATTTATTGGGTATTCTGAATAACAGTCCCTTGAATATCTGTACACTAAACTACAGCAAAATAATTACAGTGAATATGAAGTCACAGCCATCGCACGGCTGTGTGGGAAGGAGTGCAGCCTTTCAACCTTTCTTAAATGCAATATAGGAGTATTTTGATTAAAAGTCTTAAAAGTTTTAATGAAATCATACAATGTAAGAAGAAACCATATTATAACTGTAAAACAAAGAAAATAAAAACAAGGTTAAAAACTCTAATCTGAGAATATAATATACTCAGAGGTGTCAAATAACAAAGTATAAATACTTTGTTACCTTATTTAAGTAGAAATGTTGACTATTACAGAGCCCCCTAGGGGACATGGGGAATTTTTTTTTCTTTTGCGTTCCCTCGCAAAATTTTGCGTTACCTCGCATAACCTTTTACGTTACCTCGCAAAAGCTTTTGCGAAAGTTTTTTCACCTTTGGCCAGGTGAGTGGTTAGGGACCGTCTGCAAATGGTAAAACAACAGCAAAACGTTGCAAATAAAAATCAATAACTCCACTAACATAAAGAGACTCCAAAATCACCACACACACCGAGGGGCTCTTGGTGATCGCACTACAAAAGCTGGTTTGGAAAAATACACCTTTACTTATTTTTTTAGAATTTTTTTGTTATTTGAACGGCTTCTTTTTCTCGAAAATAACGCTTTTTGATTCTTGTAATACGTAGTCTGTGCTATCAGGACATGAAAGAGGCGCCATTTGTGTTTCAACAACGCAAGTTATTGATACCGGAAGTCCGAATCTGTGAATATCTTTCTAACTTTACAGAAGTAAGGTTTTGCGTGGGAATGCACAACTTTCGCAAAAGGTTTTGCGAGGTAACGCAAACGGTTTTGCGAGGTAACGCCAAATTTTGCGAAGGAACGCAAAAGAAAAAAAAAATCCCCATGTCCCCTAGGGGGCTCCGTAGACTATATATACTTTACTGGAGTAATTTTTTTTCTCATTTTCTTTATGGCCTGTTGGTACTGAAAGAAAAACAAAATATTCATCCAAATAATTAGTTTCTTTTTGGTTGGACTCGATACTGCACCTAAATTTAAGCTGATGCAAAGTTAAATTTGACACCATTAGTTATAAAACTAAGAAAATAAAGTCTAAGGAAGTTATCATCCAGAATTGTAAAAAAATGTTCTTTTAATAGGGTAGAGCAGTAAAGCTTCTGGCCTTTACAGTTTTTCCTGCATTCATTTTACTTTTATACTTAAAGTAGTTTTAAAAATGATAGTTTTACACTTTTATTGGAGTAAAAAGCTGAAGTTGATCCAGTAGGATTTAATCTCTACAGCATCTTGGCTTCTTTTTCTATGTCTGCTTCTGTCTCCTTGAACCCCAGTTCAGTGACATCTATACTGTGGGAGCTGAAGATAAGAACATGGGCTTTCTGTATAGAAGTGAATCTCTTAGTACCTGGAACAAAGCACCTGTAGTTGTTTGTGAAAGTGCACTCGTTTGTCAAAGGAAAAATGCTAAATAGTGGTTGTGAAGAGACAAAGACCCGCCCCCCCAGAGCTCCGAGGCAAGTGTGGGGGGACCTCTTACAGTTACTTTTTCTGTCTCTGCTTCTGTCTCCTTGAACCCCAGTGGGCCTCAGCAGATGGCCGCTCACACTGAGCCTGGTTCTGCTGGAGGTTTCTTCCTGTTCAAAGGGAGTTTTTCCTCTCCACTGTCGCTACAAGCATGCTTAGTGTGAGGGATTGCTGAAGAGTCAATGAGTCGATGCAATCAGCTGGTTTTCCTCAGACAAAAAACTTTGAATCAATCTGACTGGATGATCTGGTGAACTGGAAAGTGACCTGAGATGACATGATGTGAATTGGAGCTATAGAAACAAACTGAATAGAATTGAATTAGGATTTGTACTTCTACTGGAGTAATAAACATGAATACTTTTGACACCTCTGAATATACTTGAGTAAAGTTTTGAAATGTGAACCATTGCCCTATCCACATATATATTTTTTTCCTCTCTTGGACTTCACTTTTTTCCACTTAAAATAAAAATCAACATTACTGTTCCACTTTTTTTGTATTTTACGTAATTTTTTACATTTTCCAAGACGGTCTTTTCATTTAGTTAACCAGTCGATCTTATTCCAATCTATTCTAGCCCAAGAAATGGTCTCTGCTCTCCATCCCTCTCTCCCAGTCATATATATATATATATATATATATATATATATATATATATATATATATATATATGGATTTCCTCCTCAGACTGCATCTTTCACTATCACTAGTGAAGAAAACAAATAAATATTGTCCTTTACGTGGCCACATACAATACTTGATTGTTTCATTTCTATCCTATGCCAATGCAAGTCTCTACCGATCATATTTTCTGAAATATACTTTAATTATGACGTAATTCTGTGCTATTTTCTTTCAGTTATTGTAATGCAAGCGTGCCATTTAGTTAAATAGCTCTTGAATATTTAAATCTACCCGCACCAGAAGACAAGAGTATGTACAATACTATTGATATCCCCTATGTACAACCTAAACTGAGTTTCTATGTCTCTGATTGTACGCTAGCAAACAGAAAGGTCAGTGTGCCTTTAGCTGTAGCATATCTAATCCGTGGCGATGGGTTTAGGCCCAGATCTGGAGAAAAAAACAAAAAGAAACAGCAGATATAAACCAAAGGAGTACGATTAAGATGGCAGAAATGATCCGAGAGAAGCAAACCCCTCCATACCCGAAGGGTGTGATCCCAGGATCCTGTGCAGAAGGCCGTCCCGTCTGGAGAGACGCGCAGTGTGCTGACCCGGTTCTCATGTCCAAACAGAATCGAGACCCGCGTTCCCTTGAGAACGTCCCACACGTTTATGGTGTAGTCGTTATATCCTCCGAACAGTAGCCGACCTAGAGATGTCATAAAGAGATGTATCGGTTTCTTAAAGCAATACCTGCGAGCCATGCAGGAGACGTCAGTGTTTGGAGCAATAGCTCATACCGCTGAGTGAGAAATCAACGCTGGACACTCCAAAGATAATGCTCTCTTTGGAATAAATGGCCACTTCTCTGTCTGCCCTCAAGTCATACAGACGACACTAAGATGAAAAAAAGGGAGATTTTAATTCCTACGTTCATGCTAAACACTTTTTTAATAGCTCACTGTGAGGTGTGTCTGTCTATTAGGGTACTTACTGTAGCATCATCTGAACCAGATGCAAAAGCATCTCCACTTGGATAGTATCTATTTAAAAAGAACAAGTGTAACATGACAACAGCAACATGATGAACTGAGATTAACACGGTGACGTACCGCACGCTGTTTATGTCCGATTCATGAGTTTCGAAGGACTGGATGCACTGTCCCGAACGCATGTCCCACACGTTAGCCTTCTTATCACAGCCCTGTCGTGGGATTAAAGGGACGTTTAAAGCAAGGAAATACTTCTGAAGTGTTGGTAAGCTGCAAACAGTGTGGTGCAGACAGTCTTCACCCCTGAAACAAACGTGTTTCCGGTCTCAGATGGAGCCAGGTCCAGGCAGAGCACGTCTGCAGCGTGGCCATGGAAGCTCTGCAGCAGCTGCCCGCTTTCAACATCCCATAATGCACACGTCCCATCGCCACTGGATGTCAGGATCTTAGACCAAGCATGCAGAAGAAGGAAGTTAGAGATAAGTAATATGTATTGTAAATATATGTATTGTTTGTCATTATATGTATTGTAAAATGTGTGCAGGTTTGAAATAAACTTTTTGAAATGAAAAAAATTGAAAAGATAAGGAGTGCTGCAAAAAAAAAAAACCTGTCACATCCTTTCAACCTTTTTACAGTTAGTGTTGTGAACAGCATAACATTTTCTGTCTTTTATTTGGTTTTTTTTTTATTTTTGAGAGAAAAACACAATTTAAAGCCAAAGTGTAACAAAATTAATTAATGGTTTCCACACCTGTTTGCATTTATACTGAGAACACAGAATAAAAGGCTCACTTGATAATTAACCAAGGCATTACCGTCCACCTAACCCTAACCCCTTACAAATGGAGTTCCCCTCCCCTTCTTTATATTTATTTATTTATATGCAAAGCTTAAATGTTTAAATGTATCCTTTTGTGCATTTCATGTTTTAAATATATCTCTATGTTCATGCAAAGCATCTGGAATTACCAAGTTTGCATACAGTAGCAGCCATTCAAAATTTCCCCACTTTCCTTGATGGGCCCTCTGCTGGTCCCCTACAATTCCTTTAAATGTCAATCTATGTACTAAAATATTCTTTCTCTCATGATTTGTGGACATTAACATCTAAAGCGAAGCGCCATCTCATGGTCAGACCTTGTAATTCAGTGAAAGGGTGGAGTCAGAGTAAAAACAAATATGCAAGAGGGGGTCACTCCTGGCTGGAAGTTGGAGGGAAGTGGGCTGCCATAACCAGCTGCTGTTTTTCTCTTTATGCAATTTCATTAAAAACTGCTGTGTTTTTCTTCTTACTGAGATGATTTTTTTCCTATTTGTTGTGCAGATTTTCATTTAAAATGCTCTTTTACATATATATCATTTGGTCTGGATTGGACCTGTGAGCTTTATTCAATCCAACCCATTTGCTAGTCTAACAGCCACTTACTGTAGGTAGAACACGTTTCCCACTTAGGTATAATAAAACCTGTTTTCCTTTTTATTTCACTTCCAAATAACACTAAAGATATAAACTGTTGCTAGAATCTATGATAAAATATGAGGATTCGGGAGGAATTCATATTTTTTGGAGGTGCTGTATAACACCTGACTGTAAATGGCTTGTTTGCTGAGAGAAGCATCATGTGACCAGGACAGATAACCAAAGCTTCTGTGAATCATTAGCAGAGTCAGAAAGCCATTTTTTAACCTGTATTCTCACCTGCATGTCTGAGTTGGTAAAGCTACAGGCGGACAGATAATTTGTGTGCATCGCCACTGACTTCTTCTTCGCAGCCAAATTCTCGTTCTTGTCCAGGGACAGAGGATACACAGAGCATTTATTATCCAGGCCCCTGTGACGGAAAACAAGCTCCGTTTACAAAACAGTAAATGAACAACCGGGTTAGATTGCCACGGATTGTGACACACTCACCCACAGGCTACAGCGCAGCCAGATGGAGCGTAGGCGCAGGCCATCACCCAGGTGCAAGGCATTGTCACAGCGTGCTCCTAATGAAGATCAAAACAAGAAGCAGGATCTCAGAGACTGCAGAGAATTGTCAGGCTTGATGGAAACAGGACCGGGACGAGGATACTAGAAGTATTGATGTTTTCTTAAATAGATATGGGGGGAATATTTTGGATTATAGTGAAGAAAATATTCAGAATCAGAAATACTTTAATGATCCTAGGGGGAAATTATCTTCTATACATGCTCCAGGTATACAAACAACATATTGCACCCATTCATCATCTAAATATATGATGTCAGAATCAAGTTTTTTAGGATAATAATGAAAGCAGAAAAGAAGCCAGATTTCAAAACAGAACTTTGAAAAGAGCTAAAAACCTGATTAACTTTATAAATTCTGCATCGTTCTTTAATTCCTCTAATAAATAAGTGAGACCTGAAAGCATTAAATAGGATTCATAGTTGTGCTTTGATGATGACATTTTAAGATTTATCTTCCTTTTATCTCTATGCTGATTATTTTCCATTTATGTAATTTATATAGAGATAATTCACAACACATGAATAAAACAACATCCATCCATCCATCATCCATCCATCCATCATCCATCCATCCATCATCCATCCATCCATCATCCATCATCCATCCATCCATCCATCATCCATCCATCATCCATCCATCCATCATCCATCCATCCATCATCCATCATCCATCCATCCATCATCCATCATCCATCCATCCATCCATCCATCATCCATCCATCCATCCATCCATCATCCATCCATCCATCATCCATCATCCATCCATCCATCCATCATCCATCATCCATCCATCCATCATCCATCATCCATCCATCCATCCATCCATCATCCATCCATCCATCCATCCATCATCCATCCATCCATCATCCATCATCCATCCATCCATCCATCATCCATCATCCATCCATCCATCATCCATCATCCATCCATCCATCATCCATCCATCATCCATCCATCCATCATCCATCATCCATCCATCATCCATCATCCATCATCCATCCATCCATCATCCATCATCCATCCATCCATCATCCATCCATCCATCATCCATCATCCATCATCCATCCATCCATCCATCCATCCATCATCCATCCATCCATCCATCATCCATCATCCATCCATCCATCATCCATCCATCATCCATCCATCATCCATCATCCATCATCCATCATCCATCCATCATCCATCCATCCATCATCCATCATCCATCCATCATCCATCATCCATCCATCCATCATCCATCATCCATCCATCATCCATCCATCCATCATCCATCCATCCATCATCCATCCATCCATCATCCATCATCCATCCATCCATCCATCCATCATCCATCATCCATCCATCCATCCATCCATCCATCCATCCATCATCCATCCATCCATCATCCATCATCCATCCATCCATCCATCATCCATCCATCCATCATCCATCCATCATCCATCATCCATCATCCATCCATCCATCATCCATCATCCATCCATCCATCCATCATCCATCATCCATCATCCATCATCCATCCATCCATCATCCATCCATCCATCATCCATCATCCATCCATCCATCATCCATCATCCATCATCCATCATCCATCCATCCATCATCCATCCATCCATCATCCATCCATCCATCATCCATCCATCATCCATCCATCATCCATCATCCATCATCCATCATCCATCCATCCATCATCCATCCATCCATCATCCATCCATCCATCATCCATCCATCATCCATCCATCATCCATCATCCATCATCCATCATCCATCCATCCATCATCCATCCATCCATCATCCATCATCCATCCATCCATCATCCATCATCCATCCATCATCCATCATCCATCCATCCATCATCCATCCATCCATCATCCATCATCCATCCATCCATCATCCATCCATCCATCCATCATCCATCATCCATCCATCCATCATCCATCCATCATCCATCATCCATCATCCATCATCCATCCATCCATCCATCATCCATCATCCATCCATCCATCATCCATCATCCATCCATCCATCCATCATCCATCCATCCATCATCCATCATCCATCATCCATCCATCCATCCATCATCCATCCATCATCCATCCATCATCCATCCA